>CANNZV010000509.1:0-269316 GCA_947561585.1 Caprella mutica | reverse complement strand
ATACTTTGCAGGGGGGGGGGGGGGGTTGGTTAGTAGAAATGTTTTTTAGAAAAATTAATTTTAATGCAATTAGGGTAAGTTACGAATTATCAGTCAGTTTCACATCTTCGGTCATATAATAGTTATCTAATTTTTATTTTTATTGGTATCCATGATACCCGCAGGTATCATGGATACCAATTTAAAAAAATTGTTATGTAGTTTTTTTTCTTATATGACCGAAGATGTGAAACTGACCGATAATTCGTAACTTACCCTAATTGGATTATATATACATTTTGTACCTTTAAATATTTATCTCTAGTAGAGTTGCAGGTCTCACTTTTCTTTTGCCATATCACCACAAACTGAACCTTTCCGAATTAAATAGCTGCAGTATTGCAGAAGCTTTTAAATTTATATTGCAAACGGCCTACGTGATTGCAATACAGTCTGGGGATATAAATTATTGTGACTGATGGTACAGAATGGTTACTCTATATTGTGTCTGATGGTACAGAATGGTTACTCTATATTGTGTGTGATGGTACGGAATGGTTTTATAAATCTATTGTATATGAAATAGAAGATTTCGCCTAAAATGTTTTTTTTTATCTATAATATTCCTTAGATTCTCAAAAATTTATTGACAGACCTTATATTATATTATAGGAATGTCATATTTATATATAGGGTTGTGACAATGTGCGTTTAAAATCATAGATCTTGAGAATATCATAGACGTAATAAAATGGTATCGAATACTATATACCGCTGGTTTAGAACGATTCAATACTCTTTAATTCTCTCCGTCTATAATATTTTCAGGATCTATGATTTTAAACCCATATTGTCACAACCCTATATATATATAATTTTACCCAATATTCTATTATTAATTCTAAAGTTGAACAATTATACAGTGCTGATTTATAATTTGTGTAATATGCTATCAGCAGAACTCCTCTATAATGAGATCCTGTTTAGTGAATCCTGAGTAAGGAAGTAGCCTGCATAATAAACAAAATAATTTTTAGTTTACAATGAGTGGTCATCAGTTTTCTATAACTGATGATCATTCATGGCAGACTAAAGAAAATTTGTTCACTATAGGGGCTACTTCCTGACTCAAGACACTACATTCACTATAGATGATTTAATTATAGAGCTTGTGTTTTTTAAATGTGTTTATTTTCCATAAAACCGCCACTAAATCTGTGTTAATTCATTCCGTTACAGAAGGTGAGAAGGTGTCCCATAGGACATTTAGTGTCCTAAGTAGGATGTCCTTCGAGTGATCCTTCAAAGGTACACAATGCTCGTTCTTCACAATGAATGTCCTTCATAATCACCCCCAACCTGACCGATTGAATGCAACTATGATATCAGAAGAAAAAAATCAGGCCCATTCTCTACTGGCAGGTAAAACGCTGCGTTTTTACCGCCCAGTTTACGCCTCTTCAATTAATCACGGTTTGAAGTCTATATTAGCGTTTCTACTACCGCTTTCCATTCATTTAACCGTGATTAATTGTAGAGGCGTAAAATGGGCGGTGAAAACGCGGCGTTTTATCATCTACTAGAGGATGGGCCTCTCTTTTTTGTAAAAACTTTAAAAAAATTGTAAAATTTTGAAAAAGTCTAATTAAATAGAAGTAAGTTTTGTATATAATTACGAAAAAAAAAAATATCGAAAATTTATTATTTTGTAAAAAAAGTATTATTGGGTACGTTAATTGAAACCTAATTTTCTCTTGCTAAATAGATTGAAATAATGAAATGGTTTTGATATCATAGTAACTATTGAGAATATGTTCCTTTTTTTTCTCGTTATTTAAATGCTTTGCTCAGTTCTCAGGTAAATTGAATGAAAACTCTCTCTAACTGTGAACTGAATAACTGATTTTTATCTGGCGAGAATGGAATGAAGGTTGAACACAGTAAGCCTTCCTGAAGGTGCTAGGCCTTCTCAGAAATAGCATGTGACGACAGAAAAATGAACCATTGAATTGCAGTTTTGAAAATAAAATTTTGACAAAAAATTTTTATCAAGAAAAAGATAATTAAAATAATTTTTTTTAAGTCATTGAAATCTAAATACAGTAATTAAGTGAGTAATGATTGAATTAAATCAAATTGATTAATTGTGATAAGTTCCGAGTTATTGGACGGTTTCACATTTTTGATCAAATAAAGAAAATAGTATTTAATATTTCTTAGTTAATTTGTTATCTAAATTGGTATCCATGATACCTACAGGTATCATGGATACCAATTAACCTGTTAATATCATGACACCTACCAACCTGCAGGTATCATGGATACCAATAAAAATTAATCAATATTTTTTTTTAACTTTTTTTTCTAATGTGATCGAAAATTTGAAACCGTCCGATAACTCGAAAATTACCCTATAATTATTATTCAAAATGTCCTTTTTCGTCCGTTGCATGTCTCGTGAAGAGTTTATACCCGATGGAATGTGCTTAACCCTTCCATGCCTGACTGGTTTGAGTAGCTTAGTCCTATTAGTGTTGTTTAGGTGTGTAAAATATATTAGCATGACTGTTGTGATGGGTAGTGCACCATATTTAGGGGAATACCCTATTTTTAGGGTAAATACTCAACTTTTAAGGTGAAAACTGATAGCATTTAGGGTAATTAACAAACTTTTAGGGTAAATACTACCAATATTTAGGGTAAATACCAAACTTTTAGGGTAGATGCTACCAACATTTAGGCTATATCATCTCAACATTAAGGAAATAACGATTAATTACATATATAGTGCATACATAATAATTTTTAATCTTGCATAAAAGTATATTAAATATTTTTCACGAAATAATTTTGAAAGATATTTATAGGAATTAAACACGAAAAATCCAAACCTAATTTATAAAACTCGATTTTATTTTCAAGATAGGGTTAAAGGAAAAGTTGTAAATTATTTTGTAAGAAAGAACTAGGGTAAGTTCTGAATTATCGGTCAGTACTACATCTTCGGTCATATAAGAAAAAACGATATAAAAATTGTTATTATTACACAGTGCTATCTAATACTTCTGCAAACCCGGGTTTGCAGAACTATGTAGAACTGACCGATAATTTGTAACTTACCCTATACTAGAACTATAGAACTGATTTATTACTAAAGGCACATACTTATTATAGCTTAAACATATCTAAAATGATAGAAATTCACATGGGAAGTGTTAAATAACAGGTACGACAAATCTACTAAAATATTATGTGCATGATTTGAATAAGAAAATGTCTGTATGGTCACAATAAGACTTTTTGAAAGTTTTCTAGGTTGTACCAGTACAGTTGACATACTACAGTAGAGCTCCTCTATAACAAAATCCTCTATAGTGAATGTAGGGTCCTGAGTAAGGAAGTAGCCTGTATAGTGAACAAATTTTCTTTTGTCTGTCATGAATTGCCTTCAGTTTTTAGAAAACTAATGACCACGCTATGGCAGACTAAAGAGAATTTGTTCACTGTAGAGGCTACTTCCTTACTCAGGACACTACATTCACTATACAGGATTTCACTATTGAGGAGCTCTACTGAATTATTGCTACACACAACAATGTATGAATTTAACAGCCTGCTTTTAAATTATTCTATCTACCAGAAATGAAGTATCTTGAATTTTATACATAAATTAGAATCTCTACACTGTAAAGGGCCGTACACACGCTGGTTTTTTTAAGTCTTTCCACCAGACTTTTTGCTAAGCTCCTCCAACTTTTTCCACGAGAATATAAGAAAAAATACATTTTTATTATTTATTTCAGTTGGTATCCATGATACCTGCAGGTATCATGGATACCAACTGAAATAAATAATAAAAATGTATTTTTTCTTATATTCTCGTGGAAAAAGTAGGAGGAGCTTAGCAAAAAGTCTGGTGGAAAGACTTAAAAAAACCAGCGTGTGTACGGTCCTTAAGAATATCCACATCGACTCTGCTACAAAATTCTTTCATTTGTAATCAGTCTAGGGTTGTGACAATATGCTTTTAAATCCCTTAAATATTATAGACGGAGAGAATTAAAGAGTATTGGATCGTTCTACACCAGCGGTATATAGCATTTGATATCATTTCATTTCGTCTATTATATTTTTAAGATCAATGATTTTAAAAGCATATTGTCACAACCCTAGTAATCACAGAAAATGTTAAGCATAAACTCTACAAAGGTGTGTGCAAAATTGATTTAAAATTACATACAAATTGATTTGAGGTAAAATATAAATGTAGTTTATTTCAAATTATTTTTTATGTAATTATTAATCAACTAGTGTATTTGCCCGTTAAAAATAACGGGTCTCCAATAGTAATTCATCACCCGTTGTTAAGCTATTTTTAGTAAATTAAAATAAAATTAATTTTTCTGCATAAACTGATACTTTTTTCATAGATAAAAACATTTAAAAAATTGAATAAAAACAGAAGAATTTGAATATCAAGTCAATATATTCCCGTGCGTATCATAGTTACATTCTTCATGTTTAAAACCCGTCTGTAGAAGCGGACACCAAATAAATAAACACACTAAGGAAATTATTAGTATAGATTTGTTGCTTTAAAGTAGTGTTAATTCACACTTTTTACTTAACTAACTAATCATTTTACAAGCTTTTTCCTATTGCAATAACATCAACTGAAGAGGGTAGCAAAAATTTATTGCATTTTGTTTATTCTTACTTAAGTAGGTTTTTTATTTATATTGAGGCAACATTGTTACAATATTGGGGCAACATTGTTACAATATTGGGGCAACATTGTTACATATTGAGGCAACATTGTTACATATTGGGGCAACATTACTACATATTGGGGCAACATTACTACATATTGGGGCAACATTACTACATATTGGGGCAACATTACTACATATTGGGGCAACATTACTACATATTGGGGCAACATTGTTACAATATTGGGGCAACATTGTTACAATATTGGGGCAACATTGTTACATATTGGGGCAACATTACTACATATTGGGGCAACATTACTACATATTGGGGCAACATTACTACATATTGGGGCAACATTACTACATATTGGGGCAACATTGTTACAATATTGGGGCAACATTGTTACAATATTGGGGCAACATTACTACATATTGGGGCAACATTACTACATATTGGGGCAACATTGTTACAATATTGGGGCAATATTGGGTCAACATTGTTACATATTGGGGCAACATTACTACATATTGGGGCAATATTACTACATATTATGGCAACATTGCTACAATATTGGGGAAACATTGTTACATATTGGGGCAACATTGCTACATATTGGGGCAACATTACTACATATTGGGGCAACATTACTACATATTGGGGTAACATTACTACATATTTGGGCAACATTGTTACAATATTGGAGCAACATTGTTAAAATATTGGGGCAACATTGCTACATATTGGGGCAACATTACTACATATTGGGGCAACATTACTACATATTGGGGTAACATTACTACATATTTGGGCAACATTGTTACAATATTGGAGCAACATTGTTAAAATATTGGGGCAACATTGTTACAATATTGTGGCAACATTGTTTCACTATTGGAGCAACATTGTTGCAATTTTGGGACAACATTGTTCTTTTATTGTTACAACATTGCCAGTGTTGTTACATATTGAGACAATGTTGTCCCGAGAAACATTGTTAACAATAACAAATTATATTTGATTGAAAAGATAATTCTTACTTATTTTTCTGGAAATGCTCATGTATAACCATTGTGTTTAGTGCCTGTATATTTCACACAAGTAGATTACGTTGTGCATTGTACCTCTATCTGTGTAATATTAATTATAATAAATGTTCAGATAATATGTTCAATGAGTCATGGTTATTATTTTTAGCTATTAATTAATATTATATATTATTTAAGTCACATTTTACTTAAATAGCTGTAAATATTTTATAATATAGCTACATCCTAGATTTCAATGTTATTTAATTAAAACTTTGTAACTTTTATTTAATGTGTTTTTCAAAGTAATATTAAAAGATATGAACTGTATTGAGCAGATATGACTTTTGTATAATATCTAATCTTTAGTTGTGACTAGTAAATAACTACTAAATATTGCTGCAAAAGAGTATAGGGTAAGTTACGAATAATCGATCGGTTTCACATCTTCGTTCATATAAGAAAAACGATGTAATGATCATTATTTTTTTATTGGTATCCATGATACATGCATATATCATGGATACCAACTAAAATATAAATTATTATTATCGTTGATGTGAAAATGACTGATAATTCGTAACTTACCCTCATGTTCCTTGCCAATCATTCATTTGGAAGTTTCCAACAAATACCTCGAAATCAAACACGATATTGCAGATATCAAAGTAAATTCTGTACAAGGGACTTCAAAGAAGAATTCCGATAGGAATGTGGTACCTGCTGCCTCCGCTTCAACGAGTGCAGTTCATTTAACTACATTTTAATAATGGTTAAATGCATGTAGGGTAAGTTCTGAGTTATCGGACTGTTCCACAATTTCGATCATACTGTATAATGATTATTATTTATATACCTTCATTATAATTCGTATCCATGATACCTGCAGGTATCATGGATAAGAATTATAATGGAAGGTATATAATAATTATTAAATAATATTCTCTCAATGATGGAAAATACGAAACCGGTCAATAACTCTGTATTTACACTACATTTAATATGTGGTACCATCCCGGAAAATATCCGTAATTTAACCCCGGATTGTCACATCAGAGATATCTCGTAATTATTAGATATTTCACAGCTTATCATGAAATAATCAGTACACATTAAAAAGAAAATAAATGAAAGTGAATCGTAATCAATTTTTATATACCCAGAAAAAATTTCGTTGTGGGGTCATAGAAGTACCATATTGAAATCTTCTATGGCCCCACCACAATTTTCTCTCTATAATCTTCTATGGCCCCACCATAACTTTCTCTCTGAATGATATAAACTATGTTTATCTTCAAAAAGAATTCCTATTTATATTATATATATAAAGAGATATCTAAACTATCATTCAATTACAATCGTTTTATTACATAATAAAACGTAACCGATTTTCTAAATACGAGAACTTTTATAGTTAAAAACCTATATTGAGACTTGAAAAAGAATTCATATTTATATTATATATAAAGAAATATCTGAACTATCATTCAATTGTAATAGATTTCATTGCATGATAAATTCTCAAATACGAGACCTTTCATATTTAAAAAAAAACCTCTAAAAAGAATTTTTATTATAACAAAGGGAATATGATATACATATATATATATAGGGATATTGCATAGTCATGCTGTAGATGTTCCTACAGTAAAAAGCGTATGCTTAATCAGATTAGAAGCATTCAATTTGTTCAGAGACTGTACAAATAAAATGTACTGACAGTTTAATTTGAACACAGTGTCTGTTCACCATCTTTTATAGTATAACATGGTTCTATACGCTATGAACAAATTAAAACAAGGGGGGGGGTATTTTAAGCTAGGGTATAAGTTACGAATTATTGGTCAGTTTCACATCTTCTGTCATGTATGAAAAAATATAATTAATTATTATTATTGGTATTATGGATAACAGTTGAAATTAAATAATAATAATTTTTTTTTCTTATGTGACCGAAGATGTAGTACTGACCGATAATTCGTAACTTACACAATACCAATACGATATATTACACAAAAAGTGACTATAATTAAAAATATATTATTAATTGGTTGTTATTACATAACAGTTTTCCTCACTAATTGAATTTCGTGTAGTTTTGAAAATATTTTTCAGCAATTAAAATTGTCTAACGAATCGTAACATAGAATTGAATAGTGACATCGATTCCTTTCTTTTTAAATTAAATTGAAATGCATTTAATTAGCGTGTAGAAATAATTACTATATACTTAATAATATCCAGACGTATATTTTATGTTATATTCATACTTCTTATTTATATTAATAAAAACGTCAAATAATAATTATTAAGTACTTTTATCATTATAATAATGATCTAAATTGTGGAACCGTCCGATAACTCGGAAATTACCCTAAACTTCTGTTTTATGTTATATCTACGAATTTTTATTATATGTTTATTCTCCGTATTTTTTATTATTTATTTATGTACGTATTTGAAATATTTATTCTACTTATTTATTATTATTTATCGATGTACGTATTTGAATTATTCATTCTACGTATGTATTATTATTTATTTATCTACGAATTTTTATTATTTATTCAACATATTTATTATTATATATTTGTGTACGTATTTGAATTATTTATTATTCTTATTTATCCTTATTTATTTGTGTACGTATTTTAATTATTTATGTACGTATTTAAATTATTTATTCTACTTATTTATCATTATTTATTTGCGTACGAATTTTAATTATTTATGTACGTATTTGAATTATTTATTCTACGTATTTATTATTATTTATTTGTGTACGTATTTGAATTATTTATGTATGTATTTGAATTATTTATTCTACGTATTTACTATTATTTATTTGCGTACGTATTGTAATTATTTATGTACGTATTTGAATTATTTATTCTACGTATTTATTATTATTTATTTGTGTACGTATTTGAATTATTTATGTACGTATTTGAATTATTTATTCTACGTATTTACTATTATTTATTTGCGTACGTATTGTAATTATTTATGTATGTATTTTAATTATTTATTCTACGTATTTATTATTATGTATTTTCTGTACATTACGTTCCATAGGTAATACTATTGATGTACTGTATACAGTACTCACTATCTGTAATATTGGTCACTACTCATCTAGTAAGTACTTTTTATTGCCTTTATATTACTTACTAATAATCGCAGTAGAGTATAAGGGGCACAATAAAATAATCATAATTTTTTATTTACACAACTCTATGTTTTATTATTAAAGTTGGGATAAAAGTTTTTTTTTTCTATTATTGAGAATGCAATTAGGGCTTAGGGTAAGTTACGAATTATCGGTCAGTTCCACATTTTCGGTCATATAAGAAAAGGTGACCGGTATATTCCACCTCGGTATATTCTACCTCGGTAAACTCCATCTTGGTATATTCCACCCTGGTAAATTCTACCCCACTTTAAGGGTTAGTTTTGGGTATAATATAATACTAGGTAACTTGCATTTTCGTTGTAGTAAATTAAACCTTTTGTTGGGCAATCACAAGCTGTTTATTTTTCACTACACATGTGATAGAACAGCAGAAAGAAAGGTTGTGTGAACGCACTTTATCAGTTGAAGTATTTAGATTTTCAATCACAAGCTGATTTTCTTCACTATCGCCAACACAACAGCGATGTTAACTGTAAGATGATGTCATATAGAACTTCTTGTTATTCATATTTTATTTTTAATTTGGTGTTTTGACCTCGAGTGAAAGTGGTTAAATTGTTGGTTGACCGAAATTTTTTTTTATTACACCGGGTGTACCTATTTTACATGTATTTTTATGGAGGTTTTTTATAGGGAGGTGGGGATTATTGCACAGGGTTTTAAGACTGGGGAGATTATTGCCTTTTTTAAATGGAGGGTTCTTCACCACGGGAGTTTTGTCCTAGAATCCAAAACAGCAACTTTTCAGTGAAAAGCGAAAACATTCAATGATTTGTCTCTGCCAGCCGAACCCCTCCACACCTCTTCCAACCATTGTTGCAAGAGCATGTACTGCAGTTTCATGTTAAGAAGGAATTAATGTAAACATGCTCAACATGTAAACTTTAAAATAAACTCCCTTATCATGAATATTTGTATATTTGTTCATAAGGATACAATTTCAATCGTCTTGAACTACCTCTAAATAATGTCCCATGTCTCAGGATATCGTCTGAGTTATTTCTTCATGGCTACGCAGTATTTAGCAAATGGCCATCTAAAAATATTATATTTGATTTTTTATTTTCACCCAAATGAGCATTGACACAGGGGTGGAATATACCTAGAATCATAAGAAAAACGTGTTATGTATTAATTATTATTATTTATTTTTAATTTTTATTGCTGCAATTATCTTGGATCAGTTAACTTAACAAGAAAATTTCAATATATATACTTTATATAAGCTAGAATTCTTGCATATAAAAAATCGACAAAATTAAGTAGATGCATTCAAAACCAACCTTTCAAAATGGGTCGTGATCGATATACAGCAGAAATTCAAACGTTGTTAATTGAAGATCCAACTAAAGTTAATAATTGGATATGTACATAATTGGATAATGTATATAATTGGATACATAATTGGATAATAGATATAATTGTATAATATGCATAACTAGATAATATAAATTTCATTAAAAAGAAAGTTTTTTTTAGGGAAGGGTAAGTTACAAATTATCGGTCAGTACTACATTTTCGGACATATAAGAAAAAACAATATAAAAATTATTGTTAGATAGCAATGAGTAATAATGACAATTTTTATATCGTTTTTTAATATGTCCGAAGATGTAGTACTGACTGATAATTCGTAACTTACCCTAATGGCTTTGTTAGTATATGTTTTATAATAATAAAGTTGTTTCGTTTGTACTATTTTTATCATTTATTATTAAAAAAATGATAAGAAATATTCGGGATGAGTCATCTTTACAAGATCTGTTTTTTTTATGACCGAAGATGTGAAACAGACCAATACCATAAATAGAAACTATTCATGGCATGTTCAATATATGTAGATCTATCATTTATTATCTCCTGATCATTTACATATCTGTATGAAATTATTTATGCTTATATGTGTTTTAACGTGACAAGTTATATTTAGCTACATGGAAAATGTTTACAAACAGAACATCGAAGTTATACCCATTCCCAAGTCTAGTGTCAATCTGTATTTCTTTTTATGACATTATTAATAATTCATGTAACAATATTTTCGCCCACGCACTCTGAACATGGATGACAGTAAAGCAGTACAAACAATGGAGAGAGTGACGTCATCAACACCAAACTCTCAATATGGGTAAGTTACGAATTATCGGTCAATTTCACATCTTATGGTCCTATAAGAAAAAATGATATAATAATTATTATTTAATCGGTATCTTGCTGGTATCATGAATAGCTATAAAAATTAAATAATAATTATTATATATATTTTTTTGTGATATGATCGAAGATGTGAAACTGACCGATAATTCGTTAACTTACTCTATATGGTGATGATGTACTCATGCTAATCTATACTATAATACGAGCCGTGTCTATCTGTCCGTGTGTCACACTTTCATTAAGAAACACATATTTAAAGGAAAAACAAATCGTTTGTGACAGTATCATGACTACGGGCTACAATAATATTGACACTAATTAATTAAAAATTAAATTTATATTTTGGCTTTGAATTTTTTTTTTGGTTAATCAGAATATGTGTATCCATAATACACACTTGCATTTGAATATAATTTATATTCAATATATTATATAATTTATATTCAATATATTATATAATTTATATTCAATATATTATATAATTTATATTCAATATATTATATAATTTATATTCAATAACAGGTACTTTACTATATAGTATACAAAAACAATACTTATCCTATTTTAACTCGTTATTTGAATTCTTATCCATGATACCTGCGCTACTTTTAAATGCAGTATCATGGATACCAATTAATGTAACAATAATTAAAGTGCATCCTCTCTATATATATATAGCCATTCAAAGATTGTTATTTGATGCATTGTATTGTTCGCTGTTTGTTGTGAAATTGCGCAGACAGTATCAAAGAGAGATTATCTCTGTTTGCTCTAACTATATCTCCTATGGCCCTCATTAGGTTAGTATAGCAGAGTAAACACTACTCTAAATTGGAACCACCGTGTGGACGATACTACCAATAAAAACACTCTGTGATAGACCAGTTATCGGGGAGAGATGTTTGCAACATTATATTGAAACGATGTTGGTAATGTTGTAATAATATTGGTATAATGTTGTGACAATATTAGCAAAGATGTAACAGTATTGGTAAAATTGTAATAACAGTGATATGATGTTTTAACAATATTGGTAAAGTTGTATCAATGTTGTAACAATATTGGCAATGTTGTAACAATATTGGCAATGTTGTAACAATATTGGCAATGTTGTAACAATATTGGCAATGTTGTAACAATATTGGCAATGTTGTAACAACATTGGCAATGTTGTAACAACATTGGCAATGTTGTTATAATAAGTCATATAAGTACACACTAATGTCCGTTAGTTCAATTAATTTCACAGCAACTATAGCGCGGACGTTACTTTTGCTCAATGCGTATATTAAAAATTAATCTCATGACAAAACTATTATACTTGAATTAATTCATCGGTGTGATATAATTTTCTCATTATTAATCAAACTAGATAGATTTAATAAATGATTAAAACGTAAATTAAAATACTATATTCTTTTCCTAAATCAGTAAATTCAATAAAATACCTAATTCTTTTAATTCATTAACTAATTCCTCAAAACCCGTCATTCTAATATTCTCTATTGGGTAGGTCTATAGTATAGAATAGGTACAATAGAATCATTTCCTCCCGTGAAATAAACATCTTTAATTGGCCAGTCTTTCAAAGGAAATACTTGATAAGAAATACTATCTCCTAACAATGGAAATATTTTTAGTTAATGGAGAATGGTAAAGTTTTTAATGGACTGAACCATTAGCATTTTATTTCACATTTATTATTGAGCATTATTTCATTTTTTTTTCGTTCAAGGTAAAATTATAATTAATTGTAATGCTAAGCAGAAATGATTTTTAAAATTGTTTTCAATTTACAGTTATTTGATTGTGTCATTTATAACGAAACAGTGTGATGACTAGTAATTTGATTTATATCTTATTTGCATGTGAAATTTGTTATGTAAACATTGACGACGCAAATCAATTGATAAAAAAGGGTAAGTTTTTAGTTAGCGAACAGTTCCATATCTTCGATCATATAAGAAAAAATACACAATTCAACTTTTTAACTTGTTATTTTCATTGGTATCCATGATACCCGCGGTATTATTTGATACGGTATCATGGATACCAATTAATATAACGAGTTAAATGTATACTTTTTTCTCATATTATCTAAACTGTGGAACTGTCCAATAATTCGTAACTTTGATAATGATTAGCCAGATTTTGGCTACCATATAGGCTTGATGTCTTCTCCATTTTCTTCTTGTTTTTCATTTTTATTTCTTATGTGTTTTAACTTTGGTGAGATCATAATGAACCTATTATTATTATTATAATATTTTACATCATACACGGTTTCATCTCTAAATATCTCAATTCATTGTAACATTTAGAAAGGCAGCTCTATCTTCTCCAATAACTTTTCAGTTCGTTTTACAGGCGTTTGAAACTCTGAAAGAAACTATTGGGGCGTGAGAGGCATCTAATTATTTTTTTTTCAATTTCAATTATTAGTTAGTATTGTTGTTGTGCAGTTTTTAATGAAGTGGCTCCAATCGCTAAAGTTTACCTGTGTTTTTAGAGGTCAGGAAAAATATACATCTGTGGTAGAGTTAGGTAGGTTCTTAATTATCGGTCAGTTCCACATTTTCGGACACGTGAACAAAATATGTAATTATTTTTATTTAACTTTTATTTTAATTGGTATCCATGATACATTTAGGTATCATGGATACCAGGAATCACATTTTTAAGCCGGTTTTGGGATAAAATGAAAACTCAAATTTTGAGTCAAATTGACTCGAATTCTTTTCCTCAGAGCACCCTATAATTTTCCAATTGGGGTCTAGATCTAACTTACTGTACATACTATAATGACGTTTTTTTCAAACTCTTTTGAGTACGTGAATGAATTCACAATTTGTAAAGCTCGTGCGAAAGTTTTTGCAAAGTTCAGTGGTTGTGGCATTATGTTTTCAAATATTTGGTCCGTACTTTAGGAGGAGTTTACCAAGTGTAATAAATTCAGCAGCATGGATAGGCAGGCGCGACACTAGGGGAAGCCTTCCAGCCTGCCCGCCCGCCTGCCCGCCTGCTTTGGCTCTATTTTGATAGGCTCAAATATTGAAAAAGTTTGGTGTAGGAAGTTTGCTTCATGTAGTTAGAAGCTGATGCAGTCTGTAAAACTCATTATAGTGTTATAGGCACCACAAACATTCTGGTGCTCTGGAGAAATACACTTCCGCGGTCTAGAGTAGCTTCTCTACTTCCATGAGCATATTGTATAAACAGCTTTTTAACGAGTTCTACCTCAAGTTTTATTAATTAGTTTGAGGGAGTTATATAATAGAATTATAAGTTAATCAATGATACTAGTAAAGTGGTTCTATATTAATATTATTTTATTTCTACTTTATGTATTATGTATATAGAAGAATGTATGAAGATTAAGTGTATTATTATATCGATTTAAAAGTAATTAATATCTATTTAAAAGTAATTAATATCTATTTAAAAGTAATTAATATCTATTTAAAAGTAATTAATATCTATTTAAAAGTAATTAATATCTATTTAAAAGTAATTAATATCTATTTAAAAGTAATTAATATCTATTTAAAAGTTATTAATATCTATTTAAAAGTTATTAATATCTATTTAAAAGTTATTAATATCTATTTAAAAGTAATTAATATGCAAATAATCCATAGAAATTGTTTTAATTTATATCAGATTTTTTTTTTAAATTTAAAAACATGCTCATTTTTATAGCTGCAAATTACGTACTTTAACAATAGGTATCTGGAACATATTCCACTCCATGTCTCTCCATTAACTCAGGAATCCATTTGATCCACACCATATTCCTGTTCTGAGCCAGCTGGAACCAGCTGGAACATTCCTTGTCACTCATTCCTAGTGTGTACAGCCTTTACTACCACCTGGAACATACCTTACCAGTCAAAGAAAATAAAAGAATATAAAATTATAGAAAACCGTTTTATCAAAGATTTTGTGTATTTTATTTTATTTATTAGTTACCCTACGGTTTATTTTTTTAAAGAAAATTAATCCTACAATAACATACTATTAATTTATTTAATATTTAATCTTATTCTATGTTAATTTTTTGTGTATTTTTTAAAATTTGTTAGTTACCCTACAATTTTTTTTAAAGAAAATCAGTTCTACAATAACGCACTTGTAACTTATTATTATCTTATTCTAAGTGAATTAAGTGATGCTGCAGATGTTACAGCAAAGTGCATCACACACGATTCAGATGCATCACTTGATTCCAAAGATGAATTGGTGAAGTTTTCTGTCTTCGGAAACTTTAGAGTGAAGAACATTTGAGTTTGAGTGCTACGGTGATATGACAATGTCCCTTTTACTTTATTGGGGACATTATATTAGAGCTGTATCTGTGATACCTTATACAATGTCCCTTTTACTTTATTGGGGACATTATATTAGAGCTGTATCTGTGATACCTTATACAATGTCCCTTTTACTTTATTGGGGACATTATATTAGAGCTGTATCTGTGATACCTTATACAATGTCCCTTTTACTTTATTGGGGACATTATATTAGAGCTGTATCTGTGATACCTTATACAATGTCCCTTTTACTTTATTGGGGACATTATATTAGAACTGTATCTGTGATACCTTATACAATGTCCCTTTTACTTTATTGGGGACATTATATTAGAGCTGTATCTGTGATACCTTATACAATGTCCCTTTTACTTTATTGGGGACATTATATTAGAACTGTATCTGTGATACCTTATACAATGTCCCTTTTACTTTATTGGGGACATTATATTAGAGCTGTATCTGTGATACCTTATTCAATGTCCCTTTTACTTTATTGGGGACATTATATTAGAGCTGTATCTGTGATACCTTATACAATGTCCCTTTTACTTTATTGGGGACATTATATTAGAGCTGTATCTGTGATACCTTATACAATGTCCCTTTTACTTTATTGGGGACATTATATTAGAACTGTATCTGTGATACCTTATACAATGTCCCTTTTACTTTATTGGGGACATTATATTAGAGCTGTATCTGTGATACCTTATACAATGTCCCTTTTACTTTATTGGGGACATTATATTAGAACTGTATCTGTGATACCTTATACAATGTCCCTTTTACTTTATTGGGGACATTATATTAGAGCTGTATCTGTGATACCTTATTCAATGTCCCTTTTACTTTATTGGGGACATTATATTAGAGCTGTATCTGTGATACCTTATACAATGTCCCTTTTACTTTATTGGGGACATTATATTAGAGCTGTATCTGTGATACCTTATACAATGTCCCTTTTACTTTATTGGGGACATTATATTAGAGCTGTATCTGTGATACCTTATACAATGTCCCTTTTACTTTATTGGGGACATTATATTAGAGCTGTATCTGTGATACCTTATACAATGGCCCTTTTACTTTATTGGGAACATTATATTAGAGCTGTATCTGTGATACCTTATACAATGTCCCTTTTACTTTATTAGGGACATTATATTAGAACTGTATCTGTGATACCTTATACAATGTCCCTTTTACTTTATTGGGACATTATATTAGAGCTGTATCTGTGATACCTTATACAATGTCCCTTTTACTTTATTAGGGACATTATATTAGAACTGTATCTGTGATACCTTATACAATGGCCCTTTTACTTTATTGGGAACATTATATTAGAGCTGTATCTGTGATACCTTATACAATGTCCCTTTTACTTTATTGGGACATTATATTAGAGCTGTATCTGTGATACCTTATACAATGGCCCTTTTACTTTATTGGGAACATTATATTAGAGCTGTATCTGTGATACCTTATACAATGTCCCTTTTACTTTATTGGGACATTATATTAGAGCTGTATCTGTGATACCTTATACAATGTCCCTTTTACTTTATTGGGACATTATATTAGAGCTGTATCTGTGATACCTTATACAATGGCCCTTTTACTTTATTGGGAACATTATATTAGAGCTGTATCTGTGATACCTTATACAATGTCCCTTTTACTTTATTGGGACATTATATTAGAGCTGTATCTGTGATACCTTATACAATGTCCCTTTTACTTTATTGGAAACATTATATTAGAGCTGTATCTGTGATACCTTATACAATGGCCCTTTTACTTTATTGGGAACATTATATTAGAGCTGTATCTGTGATACCTTATACAATGGCCCTTTTACTTTATTGGGAACATTATATTAGAGCTGTATCTGTGATACCTTATACAATGTCCCTTTTACTTTATTGGGGACATTATATTAGAGCTGTATCTGTGATACCTTATACAATGGCCCTTTTACTTTATTGGGAACATTATATTAGAGCTGTATCTGTGATACCTTTTACAATGTCCCTTTTACTTTATTAGGAACATTATATTAGAGCTGTATCTGTGATACCTTATACAATGGCCCTTTTACTTTATTGGGAACATTATATTAGAGCTGTATCTGTGATACCTTATACAATGTCCCTTTTACTTTATTGGGGACATTATATTAGAGCTGTATCTGTGATACCTTTTACAATGTCCATTTTACTTTATTGGGGACATTATATTAGAACTGTATCTGTGATACCTTTTATAATGGCCCTTTTACTTTATTGGGAACATTATATTAGAGCTGTATCTATGATACTTCATACTATGGCTCATTTTGTTTTGACATTTATTGATAGCATTATATTAGAGCTGTATCTGTGATACCTTATAAAATGGCCAATTTACTTTTATCCAATTACATTTGACAGCATTTTATTTTAGCTGCCTCAAGGGGCTCCATCCTGAAGCTGTCTGTGGTGAATGGAAGAGAAGGGGGGTGGCGTTCCTTTCTCCCCAAATTATTGTAATTCGGATTATGGATTGCCTTTTTTCATTTTGACCATGTTTATTACTTTTTAAACTGTACATGCAGTTTTAGAGGATATCGCTAGGGCTTGTGTCCCTTTTCGTCACATTCCTTGGTAAGTGACTGCATTCACGGAGTAGTTTTTCTGCATCCATGAACATTGTCACTGTCGGTAGTAGGTGACTTTATTCAGGGAGGAGCAACTTTCCTTTAGGGTTGTTCCTTCCAGTCCCTTTCATTTCATTTCTTATTGACATCAGCGATATGACCTCTGGTTTTGAAGCAGACTAATAAATAAATAAATTATATTTTAGCTGTATCTATGATACTTGACATTCTTTTGTAGTCTTTTTTGTTCTGCACTCGCAACTGAAATACAAATACGAAAATTAAATATGAAGTTTAAACCTTTTTTTTTTAACCTTCTTCAAATAATTAAAAAAACAGTTATCTTTATTTAGACAATGAAGTTTAAACCGTACCGATAATAAGAAGTATTGTTAAATAATAAAAAATTGAATTAGCCAAGAGCATTTATATCTCAACAAAATTGTGTGATAACTAACAATTACGACTTTTAGAATTTTTGATATGAAGCTGTAATGTTTGTTGTATCCGCTATTTTGTCGCATTGCACACTACATGCATGATTGCACGCAAGCCTTATAATAATGTATGAACATATTGTTGTCCATGCTGATAATGAGTGATACTGATATACTTATGCTATGATATCAAAATTTTAAAGGTAAGACGAAATAGATCTTTTTTAGGTTCTATAATATTAATAACAAATATTAATTTAATTTAATAAATTTCTTTTAGAACAAATATTAATAACGTAATATTTTAACTTGTATCTATGATACTTTAACTTCATATCCGATATTTCAATTGGAAATTGGCTTATTTTTTTACAACTTTCACCGAGTTATAATACACATATATTTCGTGCAAGTATTTCTTTATAATTTCATACCCTTGATATCAGTAGTTATTTAATATTCGGTTAAAGTTTCCTGTTTACTGTAATGATGAAGAAGTTTCGAATTGAAAAGCTAATAGTTGAGAAGTATATTGCTGTTACATTGGAACTTCGTAATTCAATTTTAAAGTATAGCGTAGTTAAAGATGTCGATAAAGGTCTAATTCAAGGATGTGTTTTGGGGAATATAAGAAAATATTATATTAGTTCTTTAAATTGGATAATTCTTCAAAATGGATAATATTTTAAAATGAATAATTCTTTATAATGGATAATCCTTTAAAATGAATAATTCTTTAAAATGAATAATTCTTTATAATGGATAATTCTTTAAAATGGATAATTCTTTATAATGGATAATCCTTTAAAATGAATAATCCTTTAAAATGGATAATCCTTTGAAATGGATAATCCTTTAAAATGGATAATACTTTAAAATGGATAATCCTTTAAAATGGATAATACTTTAAAATGGATAATCCTTTAAAATGGATAATCCTTTAAAATGGATAATCCTTTAAAATGGATAATCCTTTAAAATGGATAATCCTTTAAAATGAATAATACTTTAAAATTGAATGAAAAATAATGAAAATAGAGTAAAATAAAGTACCAATGAGCACTTAGATAATAATCCAAAAAATATAAATAGTAATGAAAAATCAAGAAATATGAACACATAAATAGATTGTTTCTTTTCATATTTAGTAATTCACTCAATAAGTCTACTCAATTAATTAATATAATTAACTATAGTTTAGCTACAGTTGGTTAATTGTTCAATTAGGAGATCAGATGATTTTTAGATGCGAAAAGATTAAGTTACGGAGGGGGCGGAGAAAGGGGGGGGGGGTTAATTAATAAGATGAACTTCATTTTTCTCCTTCATTTTCCCCTTCATTCAGATGATTTTATTCCGAGGATGTATTTTTAGAAATAAGAAAAAAAAATGAAAGGATTTAATTTATGAGATTAATTTCTACACTAATTAGCGGTGGTAATTAAAGATAGGAACATAATTAGTTATAAGATTAAGTCAAGATTTTTGACTAGATTTTAGTCAAGATTTTGACTAGAATTCAGTCTAGACATTGACTAGAATATAGTCAAGTACCATTGACTGGTATTTAGTCACGACATTGAAAGTCAAGATTTTGACTAGATTTTAGTTTAAATTTTGACTAGATTTTAGTCTAGATTTTGACTAGATTTTAGTCTAGATTCTGACTAGAATTTAGTCAAGATTTTGACTAGATTTTAGTCAAGACATTGACTGGAAATTAGTCAATTAGGCCCAATATTTAAATCATCCCTTCGAAATACAATCACAAATTCCCTTCGAAAATCATATACCTACCAATTAATATACATATTAATTAGCCAAGCAATTTGCCATTCAAGTCTATATATTGAATTGATATCAAACAAAGTTCGCATCGAAGTCAATGACAATAAACATTATGTTGTGTCATCGCCTAGCCAATTACTATCAATGTTGAGGTAACATCGCGGTGATATCGGTCTCTAATATCGCGGTGATATCGGTCTCTCTAATATCGCGGTGATATCGGTCTCTAACATCGCTAATGAGTCTCTAACGATGACGATAAATTTAAACAGAGAGGGAGTATTTGTTTTGAAACATAGATGGAGCCACCGTTTGAACTGATTAGACTGATGTGATGTTTGGAGAGAAAAATGTGAAGAATGTGTGATGTTTGGAGAGAAAAATGTGAAGAATGTGTGATGTTTGAGAGAAGAATGTGAAGAATGTGTGATGTTTGGAGAGAAAAATGTGAAGAATGTGTGATGTTTGGAGAGAAAAATGTGAAGAATGTGTGATGTTTGAGAGAAGAATGTGACGAATGTGTGATGTTTGAGAGAAGAATGTGACGAATGTGTGATGTTTGGAGAGAAAAATGTGAAGAATGTGTGATGTTTGAGAGAAGAATGTGACGAATGTGTGATGTTTAGAGAAGAATGTGAAGAATGTGTGATGTTTGGAAAGAAAAATGTGACGAATGTGTGATGTTGAGAGAAGAATGTGACGAATGTGTGATGTTGAGAGAAGAATGTGACGAATGTGTGATGTTGAGAGAAGAATGTGACGAATGTATGATGTTGAGAGAAGAATGTGAAGAATGTGTGATGTTTGAGAGAAGAATGTGAAGAATGTGTGATGTTTGAGAGAAGAATGTGACGAATGTGTGATGTTGAGAGAAGAATGTGAAGAATGTGTGATGTTGAGAGAAGAATGTGACGAATGTGTGATGTTGAGAGAAGAATGTGTGATGTTTGGAAAGAAATTGTGACGAATGTGTGATGTTTGGAAAGAAAATGTGAAGAATGTGTGATGTTTGAGAGAAGAATGTGTGATGTTTGAGAGAAGAATGTGTGATGTTGAGAGAAGAATGTGACGAATGTGTGATGGTTATAGGCTTTTTTGAGTGGTGATTAATCATTAAAAGTGTGATGGTTATAATTGGATAATTATCACTATTAAAATTGTATCCTTACAATTTTAATTATTTAATCATAATTTTTAATTATAATCATTATAGTGATTATAGATTGTAATAATTGAAATTTAAGGATTAGAATATGAGATTAAAACTACACTATTTAGAATTCTAATAGATAATTAAAATTTTGAAGATAACAATTTTAAAAGATTGATATTTAAAGATTGTTATCTTCAAAATTCAAAATGATAATCAATCAAATTTTAATGCTATCTAAAGCTATAGATTTATTTCCGTCATATTTATTATATATTCTTGATTAATTAATTAACTTAAATAAGCCTCGTGTCAAATTAGTCCATTTCATTACTAACTCTATGAGATACATTTGTCAAATTGTCCCTCTGGTTAATTGATATAATAGCATATATAATAATTATACATCCTACTTAATTGTGAATATTGTCTCCTTAAAATAAATGATATGACATAAATGTTAGCGGCGAGACATCAGCTAATTAGTATCAGCCTCTCTAATATCTTGCCTATTTATATTATCCCTTCATTACATTATATTATTAATATTCCTGACGCTACAGCCTGGGGCTTTAATTCTCATATTTTAGTCAGTGCTTCAAAGATACAGTCTCGTATCACAGATACGGCCAAGAGCGTATCATGGATATAGCTATGAGGGTATCAGGGTTTCAGCCGTGAGCGTATCACGGATACAACCATGAGCGTATCAGGGATACAGCCACGAGCAATCATGGATACAGCCATAAGTGTATCAGGGATACAGCCATTAGCGATCACCGATACATCCATGAGCGTATCACGGATACAACCATGTGCCTATCAGGACAAGCCATGAGCGTATCAGGACTAGCCATGAGCTTTTCAAGAATACAGCCATGAGCGTATCAGGACTAGCCATGAGCGTATCAGGGATACAGCCAATAGCAATCACCGATACATCCATGAGCGTATCATTGATACAGCCATTAGCGATCACCGATACATCCATGAGCGCATCAGGGATACAACCATGAGCGTATCAGGACTAGCCATGAGCGTATCAGGGATACAACCATGAGCGTATCAGGACTAGCCATGAGCGTATCAGGGATACAGCCATCAGCGTATCAGGATTAGCCATGAGCGTATCAGGGATACAGCCATGAGCGTATTAGAGATACAGCCATGAGCGTATCAGGACTAGCCATGAGCGTATCAGGGGTACAACCATGAGCGTATCAGGACTAGCCCCTGTCGTCCATTATGTCAAATAAAAGTGTAGACTTAATTAGTGAAGGCAGCCTAAAAATACCTGTGTGATATTGCCTAATAACTCTAGGCAGCCTCTCACACTCTATGTATGTATGTACTTTCACAACAAAACTAATGAGTACACTTTGCATGTGTAGCTACTTATGTACTTTGTAACCAAGAATACTTGTACTTATGGTACATTGTAGCCAAGAGTACTTGTACTTATGGTACCTTGTAGCACTAAGTACTTGTACTTATTGTACTATGTAGCCCTAAGTACTTGTACTTATTGTACTTTGTAGCCCTAAGTACTTGTACTTATTGTACTTTGTAGGTGAATGACTGAAATTTGTATTTAGGTTAAATTACGATTTTTTAGACAGTTTCACATCTTCTGACATATAAGAATTTTTTTTAATCATTATTATTATTTTAATTAGTATCCATAATACCTGCAAGTATCATGAATACCAATTGAAATATAAATTGAATAATAATTACAGTTTTTTTCTTATTTGATTGAAGATGTGGAACTGTCCAATAATTCGTAACTTACCCTAGTGCTTTTCTCTTATGATGTACACAATGAACACATTAGAGCATGTTCTGGGTAACACTAATTCATAAATTGATCCATAGGCAGTTGATTTAATTAATTACATATTCATAGTATTCACTCAGGGGAAATAGTTGATGATGCAGCACAACTCTTCTATAGTGAAATCCTGTATAGTGAGTGTTAGGGTAATGATATACCCCGTATAGTAAACAAATTTTCTTTAGTCTGCCATGAAATCGCCATCAGTTTTCTAAAACTGATAGACATTTCATGGTAGACTAATTTGTTCACTATAGAGGCTACTGCATTACTCAGGACACTACATTCACTATATAGGATTTAATTACAGAGAAGCTCTACTATATTCAATGGAAAGATCGGTATTTGAACGTTTTCTTCCAATATACCTGTTAACATCAATTGATTCCAATTACATTTCCCCGTACCTATTTCCCTCTACACTTCTTCCTGTACCCTTTCCCTGGCCCCCGTCAAATGGAATCTCTCGGTGGCTCTCTAATCTCCAGAATAGGCCTAAATAATTCATCAGAGACGTATAGGCCTATATGCTAAGTAGCGCTCTATATGTCTTCTTCCTAAAACTCTATTTGCCAAAGTCTCAGTTTGCTCTCAAAACATTTTAGGGCTCTTCATTGGGGACTGTGATGGAGTGGCCTACCCTCCGTGCTCTGCCGTGACCAGGCTAGATTTAGTGGGTTAGGAAATACCTAACACCTGGTAGAGGTGTAAGGAAATACCTTAGAGAGGTGTTGTGAAATACCTAATAGAGGTGTTGTGAAATACCTAATACCTGACAGAGGTGTAATGAAATATCTATACCTGATAGAGGTGTAAGGAAACACCTAACACCTGATAGAGGTGTAAGGAAATACCTAACACCTGACAGAGGTGTAATGAATTACCTAAACCTGATAGAGGTGTAAGGAAACACCTAACACCTGATAGAGGTGTAATGAAATACCTAACACCTGATAGAGGTGTAAGGAAATACCTAACACCTGATAGAGGTGTAAGGAAATACCTAATACCTAATAGCGGTGTAAGAAATACCTAATAGCGGTGTAATTAAATATCTAATATCGGTGTAATGAAATACCTAATACTTAATAGCGGTGTAATGAAATACCTAATAGCGGTGTAATGAAATACCTAATAGCGGTGTAATAAAATACCTAATACTTAATAGCGGTGTAATGAAATACCTAATACCTAATAAAGGTGTAATGAAATACCTAATACCTTTTAGAGGTGCTATGAAATACCTAATACCTAATAGCGGTGTAATGAAATACCTAATACCTTTTAGAGGTGCTATGAAATACCTAATACCTAATAGAGGTATAATGATATCTGTTTTTTTTCATTGCTGGTGAAGACTGAAAACCAAATAAGTTTTTTAATTCTCTTGTAGGATTTTTAGACGGGTGATATCCTATGTTTTTTTAGCCAGTATTTTTCAATTAACAACAAGAAGAATATTTAATCACCCTATAGAATATTAGAATACGAAATAGAATGGTATATTGTCATGGAATACTCGATAATCCAAATAAAAATACTTACTTCGTTTATAATCATGATAATAATTATTAATGATACTAATTTTCATATCTATTTTTTACTACAGTACCACTCCTCTATAATGAAGTCCTGTATAGTGAAACATACTGATTAGTAGAGTCCTGAGTAAGGTAGTACTCTGTATAATGATTTTTTTAAAGTACATATCTAATGTACAGTCTGCCATAAAATCCATTCTGTGCATCTCCTGACTTCTTTAAACGGTACAATTCCTTTATAATGGAAATCCTGTATAGTGAATATACAGTCCTGAGTAAGGAAGTAGCCTCTATAGTGAACAAATTTGATCTAGTCTGCCATTAATTCTCTAAGAACGGATGGCTATTTTAAGGCAGACTAAAGATAATAAAATTTGTTAAGTATACAGGCTACTTCCCTATTCAGGACTCTACATTCACTATATAGTATTTCATTATGGTGGAGTTCTGCTATAGCAAACAATAAAAATACCTATACCTATTACATGGGTAACGGGCCGTACACACGTAGGGTTTTTTAAGTCTTTCCACCAGACTTTTTGCTAAGCTCCTCCTACTTTTACCACCAGAATATAATTATTACTATATAATAATTATTTATTTTAGTTGGTATCCTTCAGGTATCATGGATACCAACTCAAATAAATAATTATTATATAGTTTTTTTCTTATATTCTCGTGGAAAAAGTAGGAGGAGCTTAGCAAAAAGTCTGGTGGAAAGACTTAAAAAACCCTACGTGTGTACGGCTCTTTATCCATACTATATAATAAACTGCCCTATATAACTAGTGGCATAAATGACAACAATTTATTCCAGTTATTCTCCAAGCTGTTCAATTTATTGGTTGGTAGATAGGATGTAAAATATCCTTAGGAGATCTTCTCCTTTCTGATGTTTGGCGGGAGGATATTATCATCAATAGATCCTTTATTAGTAGCATAATAACACAAAATTATCTCTTGATGAATTATCAGCAAACAAAGCCAACGCATATTAGAAATGTGAGGCTGGTGTTTTCTCTAAGAGACATTTCGGAGACATTGTAGTCGGAGACATTTTCGGAGACATTTTAGTCGGAGAAATTGTAGTAGGAGACATTGTAGTCGGAGACATTTTTGGAGACATTGTAGTCGGAGGAATTGTAGTAGGAGACATTGTAGTCGGAGACATTTTTGAAGACATTGTAGTCGGAGACATTGTAGCAGGAGACATTGTAGTCGGAGTCATTTTATTAGGAGACATTGTAGTAGGAGACATTGTAGTCGGAGACATTGTAGTAGGAGGTATTGTAGTAGGAGACATTGTAGTCGGAGACATTGTAGTTGGAGACATTGTAGTTGGAGACATTGTAGTCGGAGATATTGTAGTCGGAGACATTGTAGTTGGAGACATTGTAGTTGGAGACATTGTAATTAGAGACATTGTAGTCGGAGACATTGTAGTTGGAGACATTGTAGTTGGAGACATTGTAGTCGGAGACATTGTAGTCGGAGATATTTCTTTCGGAGACATTGTAGTCGGAGACATTGTAGTCAGAGACATTGTAGTCGGAGACATTGTAGTCGGAGACATTGTAGTAGGAGACATTTTCTTTCGGAGATATTGTAGTCGGAGACATTGTAGTTGGAGACATTGTAGTTGGAGACATTGTAGTTGGAGACATTGTAGTTGGAGACATTGTAGTCGGAGATATTGGTAGTTGGAGACATTGTAGTTGGAGATATTGTAATCGGAGACATTGTAGTCGGAGATATTTTCTTTCGGAGACATTGTAGTCGGAGACATTGTAGTCGGAGACATTGTAGTCGGAGACATTGTAGTCGGAGACATTGTAGTCGGAGACATTGTAGTAGGAGACATTTTCTTTCGGAGACATTGTAGTCGGAGACATTGTAGTTGGAGACATTGTAGTTGGAGTCATTGTAGTTGGAGACATTGTAGTCGGAGATATTTTCTTTCGGAGACATTGTAGTCGGAGACATTGTAGTTGGAGACATTGTAGTTGGAGACATTGTAGTTGGAGACATTGTAGTTGGAGACATTGTAGTCGGAGACATTGTAGTAGGAGACATTTTCTTTCGGAGACATTGTAGTTGGAGACATTGTAGTTGGAGACATTGTAGTTGGAGTCATTGTAGTTGGAGACATTGTAGTCGGAGACATTGTAGTCGGAGATATTTTCTTTCGGAGACATTGTAGTCGGAGACATTGTAGTAGGAGACATTTTCTTTCGGATACATTGTAGTCGGAGACATTGTAGTTGGAGACATTGTAGTTGGAGACATTGTAGTTGGAGACATTTTCTCTCGAAGACATCAGACTCACTGTGTCTCCGAGAAACTAGACACAACTCATAATGGGGTTCTAGGTGTTCGCGCGGAAAATACTTTTCCCGAAGACCCTTTCGCCGAATGACACTTACGCCAAAAATATGACAATTATTTACCTTAATAAGCTATACTTATTTTACATTAAAAAACAGTAAAGTATACATTTTGTCACCATCAAACCTGGCCCCAACCCCCCTCAACTGGACCGCTAACCTAACCCTAGGTGGACTATACCTCTTCATATTTATAACGTATAGTGTTTTCTAAATTTTCGGTGAAAATGCCGTTCGGCGAAGTTGTTTTCGGCGAAAGGATCGGTCACCTACGAATGATGGTACTAGTGTTTGCATGCCGTCAAAAATGACGACATCTATCAACTCTTTTATGTATACTAATAATAAATTTATGAAATAATCATTATCCCTTTAATTTAATCTTTTTTTTTATTGAAACCATGTTACTGAACTGATAGCAGAATAATTTCTTACCCACACTACCAACTTGCCAAGCGTGTTACAGTGTTACTAGGTTAGTGTGACAGACAGACAGACAGAAGCAGTTCTCATAACTGTAACTAGTGCATTACGTCATAGCTTTTGACCTTTATATATGGTTCATGTAACACGCTTCTTTTAGCGTGACTGTAAACCGTTGACCTGTATATTGATACGGCAGTTTAGCGCTATGGTTAATGCGATGCATCAAAATGTAAATTGGTGAATTCTGCTTTAATATTCATTATCATCAACAGGCAGGTATTTTGATGCAGAAAAACACGCACTGCAGATAATTAGGTTTGTGTCCCTAAATAGTTAATAATATGGTAGGTTTGTGTATCTTGTATACCTAGTAATATGGTAGGTTTGTGTATCTTGTATACCTAGTAATATGGTAGGTTTGTGTATCTTGTATACCTAATAATATAATAGGTTAGTGTACCCTGTATACCTAATAATATGGTAGGTTTGTGTACCTGAATACCTAATAATATGGTAGGTTTATATATTATAAATTTATACCTAATAATATGTTAGGTTAGTGCACCATGTATACCTAATAATATATTAGGTTTCTGTGTTATGTATACCTAATGATATGTTAGGTTAGTGTACCCAATATACCTAATAATATATTAAGTTTTATTTATCCAATATACCTAATAATATGTGTTTGAAGATGGTCCTAATAATTTCAGAAAACTCAGTTTAAAAAATACAATATAATATTTTACGATATAGGTATGTAAAGACTGTTGATTTCATTATAATACGCATATCTGATGTATTTCATCACCAATCATTTTCTATGTTATTAGAAAAAACTTTAGTGCATTGACGTGTCTATAATTATAACCTTTTTATGAATATTGTATTAATATCTAAGAACACTCATACAGAATTCATACATTCTCATTCATAATTCATACACTCATATATCAGTGAATGACTGAGTGACTCCATATTAAATAACCATTTATGCCATACGGTGACATATATGTCCTCTTTCAAATGTTGTATTTGGTGAGGTTTTTCGTTAGATTTTTCTTTAAGCGACCGGTTAAACACATCGCTTATTTGCAAGAATGGCATAAAAACAAAAGCAGGTTTTTTCGAGTTATCCATATAGACGTATAAATCTTGAAATACTGATTATTTTGTTGAAACTTTCATCATAGTCTCAACTTATACCATTAAATGTACATAAATTACATGTACTAAAATGCCTCTCCTGATAAATAGCTTTTTTGGAGTTATGACAGTGTTCTCGCAAATGAGCGACAAGTGTACTTTTTCATATATTAGAGCACATGTTTTAATTAATAAATTAAACACAATAGTGAATTTATTACAAGAGTATCATTAAAATTTTTAATTTTTCACGCTCAAATAAAGTTAATGTATGAAGGGTTAATGTCTTTCCATAGATATAGGATGAGTTAAGAATTATCGGTCAGTACTACATCTTCGGTCATATAAGAAAAAAACGATATAAAAATTATTATTATTAGATAGCACTGTTTAATAATTAGGGTGAGTTCCGAGCTATTGGCCGGTTCCACATTTTCGATCATGTATTAAGAAGAAATATATAATAATATTTATCTTTCATTTTAATTGGTATCCATGATACGTGCAGGTACCATGGATACCAGAATATAATTGAGGTACTAATTTGAATAATGAATAATACCGTTTCGTAATACTAAAAAGAAGTAAAAAGTAAAAAGAAGTAAAAAGAAGTCAAAAAGTAAAAAGAAGTCAAAAAGTAAAAAGAAGTCAAAAAGTAAAATGAAGTCAAAAAGTAAAAAGAAGTCAAAAAGTAAAATGAAGTCAAAAAGTAAAAAGAAGTCAAATTGACTGGTTGGCTGTTCTAGTGATAATATATTCAGAAATAGGCCTGCCTCTCTGCGCTAAATCCGCGCATTTTCCCCAGGCCTACAAATATAATGGGGAAAGCCTCTTCGTTCAGTCTTGAATTTTCAATAGAAAATCCTCAGCATAGAGCCAGCCTACTAAATAGTCTCGGTCTATTTTCAAAAGGTCTGAGGTTTAAAATTCTCAAGTACCTTCCCTGAAAATTATCAAAGTGAGCTGATCTTTCTCTGATACTATAATTTCTGGTACTATAATATAATATTCTGGTACTAAACTATAATATTCTGGTACTATACTATAATATTCTGGTACTATACTATAATATTCTGGTACTATACTATAATATTCTGGTACTATACTATAATATTCTGGTACTATGCTATAATATTCTGGTACTATGCTATACTATTCTGGTACTATGCTATACTATTCTGGTACTATGCTATACTATTCTGGTACTATGCTATAATATTCTGGTACTATACTATAATATTCTGGTACTAAACTATAATATTCTGGTACTATACTATAATATTCTGGTACTATACTATAATATTCTGGTACTATGCTATACTATTCTGGTACTAAACTATAATATTCTGGTACTAAACTATAACATTCTGGTACTAAACTATAATATTCTGGTACTAAACTATAACATTCTGGTACTATGCTATAATATTCTGGTACTAAACTATAACATTCTGGTACTAAACTATAATATTCTGGTACTAAACTATAACATTCTGGTACTATGCTATAATATTCTGGTACTAAACTATAACATTCTGGTACTAAACTATAACATTCTGGTACTAAACTATAATATTCTGGTACTATGCTATAATATTCTGGTACTATACTATAATATTCTGCTACTATACTATAATTTCTGGTACTATACTATAATTTCTGGTACTATACTTTAATATTCTGGTACTATACTATAATATTCTGATATACAATAAATTTATATTAATAATAATTACCAGATGTGATTTATATACATGATGAAAATCTCAATGGGTTGTCATTAATAAAACATCCAAATATGAACATTGAGATGTACTCACTGTGGAAAGAGCACTTTATTTAAACAAGAAAACAATGGATCAAATTTCATTTTTAGTATATTTTTAGAACAGTCTGCATTGTGTACTAAAGCGCATAGTGTTTCTGTTGCTAATTGCATGTACTATTTAGTAATATTTTTGCTCTGTTTGTAATTTTCACTGCGATCATATTTAAAACTTATACTGTCTTATTTTTAGTACAGTCTTTACTTTTAGTCTTTACTTTTAGTAAAGACTGTACAGTCACTCCCTTTACTTTTAGTAAATACTGTACACCCTTTACTTTTAGTAAAGACTACACTCCCTTTACTCTTAGTAAAGACTGTACTCCCTTTACTTTTAGTAAAGACTGTACTCCCTTTACTTTTAGTAAAGACTGTACTCCCTTTACTCTTAGTAAAGACTGTACTCCCTTTACTTTTAGTAAAGACTGCACTCCCTTTACTTTTAGTAAAGACTGTACTCCCTTTACTTTTAGTAAAGACTGTACTCCCTTTACTTTTAGTAAAGACTGTTCTCCCTTTACTTTTAGTAAAGACTGCACTCCCTTTACTTTTAGTAAAGACTGTACACTCTTTACTTTTAGTAAAGACTGCACTCCCTTTACTTTTAGTAAAGACTGTACTCCCTTTACTTTTAGTAAAGACTGTGCTCCCTTTACTTTTACTAAAGACTGTACTCCCTTTACTTTTAGTAAAGACTGTACTCCCTTTACTTTTAGTAAAGACTGTACTCCCTTTACTTTTAGTAAAGACTGTACTCCCTTTACTTTTAGTAAAGACTGTACTCCCTTTACTTTTAGTAAAGACTGTACTCCCTTTACTTTTAGTAAAGACTGTACTCCCTTTACTTTTAGTAAAGACTGTACTCCCTTTACTTTTAGTAAAGACTGTACTCCCTTTACTTTTAGTAAAAACTGTACTCCCTTTACTTTTAGTAAAGACTGTACTCCCTTTACTTTTAGTAAAGACTGTACTCCCTTTACTTTTAGTAAAGACTGTACTCCCTTTACTTTTAGTAAAGACTGTACTTAATCTATGAAGGCAATGGAGCGACGCTAACTTTTCATTCCTCCCAATTACCTCATTTTTCTAGCAGACTCTGAATATATTTTCGTTAGTTGTAGGAGAATTAGAATGGTACTTTTTTCTTGGCCAGCTGTGAACTTAATTGTATTTAATTTAATAAAGGAAAATCATTATTTGTGTGCAGGGTCATACCGAGTTGGTTCGGGTCAAAGGGACTAGCTAAGAGGGTCAATTTGACCTAAGGCAAAATGTTTGACCAAGCTATAAGCTTTCAGAATTTCCTTTTGATGAAGATTCGATATTTTTTTACATTTCATAACATTTTACTTTAGTTTAAGCTTATCCGTATAATAGTGGAAAATAAACTCTTGGAAAATTTAACAGATGGTCTACAGTTGGCGTATTGTTTTATAATAGATGGGGTCCCAAGCAACCAGTCTATGTTGGCCCCATGTGGGCACTACATGGGTTAGTGGGTTGAACATGGCATATGGTAAAACAATATGGGCACTACATGGGCCCAATGTGTCTTTTCCTTCAGTCGAAATGGCAGGTAGCACCCACGTGGGGGAGATGTGACAGCCCCATAAGGTTGAATTTCAATGTCGTACCAACATGGTAACAATGTGACGTTTCTGTGGTTAATATATATTTTCATAATTGTTTTATATTTAATATTTCAATCAAAATAAAATAAATTACCATATAATTTCCATCTTATATTTATATTATACAATATACTTATATTTATATTTCAAATTATTGAAATTATTTGACACTTACTTTTTGCTGTAATATGAATTAATATATTGCAGGAAATGCAATACTTGTCGTTATTTTATTATATTCATGTTATAATAAAATATACTAGGTATTGTCGAATAGCTAGGTCCCGCGTATTGCGGAATTTATACAAGAGCTTGTGTGTGAACCCTACTGTTTTTTATGTTTTGCTCCTCAATCAATTTGTATCATTGAAATATTATTAGTGAACAAAATTTAATATAGATAATTGGGATGAATAACTTTTTTCTCATACTTTTGTATGAATCTTTTCAACAAAATTATCAATGAATGTACAATTTCATATTCAAAATTACCTAGGTATAATTTTAATTATAAATTTTATAATCTATCATATTGTGCACATGAATATTTACAATACATGGATATTCACTGATATTTTCAGAAAAATAGATTATAATTATATTAGTCTTATATCAAAATTTCATTATGATAAGCCAACAATCAACATTAATCAAATCTTTTAGATTTATAATTATAATTATTGCTACCTAGACTTGCAAGGGTGTTAGGGCTAAAGGTACTGAACTTAAATATATAAACAAATTAAAGAAAATACATTAAAATTATTCTAGCGAAAGGATAATGGTTATAATCAACTATGATAAACTTTCTATATGAAATGATCAAAGTCTAAAAGTTTTAATCATCAATTATTTCTTGTAAACTATATTTAAACCCCGCGCGAGATTAGCTACATATGCCTTAACGAGATACCTTAACGAATCACAGTGTGCGTGACGTCATCAGAGCAACACTCGAAAGTCAAATTTAAAGCAACTAAAAGGTGTATAATTATAATAGTTTCAATTTATTCCCTTTATATGAAAGCAATAATAGATTTGATTGATTATTTAATCTCGTAAGTCCTTAATTTTCTATTTAATACTACTGCCTTGATGACGTCACGCACACAAAAACGCACGATTCGTTTCTGTCAAATAAATCAGTAATTTTGTAAATGCTCAAGTCAACAGTTCAGTTTTGTGAATCACAGTGCGAGGTTGAGTGAGGTTTTGTGCAATTTATTAATCGGAATTGTTCGCTGCTATCGTCAAATATGGAGAAAACAATTAACCTATCTGTTGAACAAAATCATTATAGTATCTACGTACATTCAATGCTATTGAAAATAGTTAGAATAGTCAAGACATTACTTTCAAATAGTGCACCCGCCACCATTTTGAACAAGGAAGTTATAGTGTAACTGCGTAGAATTCCTCCGCTAGATGGCTTCCTGTGGCTGCTTCCGATCAGAAGTTTATTGCAGCATTATTGAATATTACACAGACTACCTAACTAGAAATGATTCCTATTGTGACAGCGCTACCTACTCTATTATCATCATTAACTGTAAGTATATAATGACCTTGCTATCTTCTCATCAAATTAACTAGGTACCTACCTAGTTTATTTTAAATCTCTCTTTCTTTTTTTCTAAACTAGGTAGGTAGGTACCTAGCTGATCATATGCAGTGTGCACTGGCACATGATCTCTGATAATATAGTATCCTAATAAATAATAAGAAAATGAATGTAGGCCTAGCAATAGTCATGTGAAGATTATTAAATTTACTCTCTTACATTTTTTGTGTGCAAAATTTGCAATATTGCTTTAGCCTAGGGCCTAGACCAAGTAGTATTTATCTTGGTACTCGGCCTCGGGTAAGTTACGAATTATCGGTCAGTTCCACATCTTCGATCATATGAAAAAACTAACTTTACCTAGCTAGGTAGGTACCTAGGTAATATCTATAATAATTAGGCTATTATTTAATTTTTATATTAATTAATGTGTCGTGGTGTTATACCTAGGTATTATTGATACCTATTAGCTAATATAAAAATGTAGATAAGCTATCTACCTACATTATTAGTTATTACATAATAGTTTTTTCTTATGATCGAAGATGTGGAACTGACTAATTATTCGTAGCATGCCCTAATAAGTAATAACAAGGTAGCTAGCTATGGAAATTCATGTTTATACGTTTTTTTGATTTTGTAATTTGAGTAGGAATTGACTCGCTTCTGGTATCAGTTTAAAAAAAGCATGGATTGAATTTATATGATAGGTATTGTTAATATTATTTAATAATAATAAAGCTACAGCTTATGCAATTGTAAATTGTAATAATATTACTCCTCTTTTTCAGTGTCAAGATGCTTCAGAGTTTCTTCAGTGCAGCTCTTCTACCCTTAAATGACGAAAGGCGATGTTAATAACAAATTGGGTTCTCTTCACTGATATACCTATACATCAGAAAAATTCTAAATTGCTGCATTTCAAAAATCTTTTCAAGGAAGCATAAACAGTACAGTCTTCATTGAAAAAGCTAGGTGAGTATTATAGCAGTTATAATCTTATGAATGAATCATCAATAATATCTAGCTAGTTAATAAGCAATAACTGAAAAATATAATTGAAATCAAAGACAAAATTCAATCTCTCAGTTTTTTTAGTAATATATTCAGACACCAATTATTCATGGTTACTTGATGCCAAATATTCAAAAGCTACTTCTAATATGAATGCAATAATCTATGGATTTATAGCTACCTTATTTCAATTTCAGAGCATTAGTTTTTTTAACTAGGTAATAATAAGGTTAAAGTATATTCTATTTTTTTATTATACCCAATGCTATATATTTGTAGCTGTTACATCACTAATTTTTGCAGAATAATAGCTAAGCCAATTTCAATTCCAGATACTGTGAGACGGACATCTTATGGGACAATGGATGCACAACTTCAGAGATCTATACTGTAGTCTAGAGGAGCAAAGGACAGGAAGAGGAGAAGAAGGAATATAATCGTGTCCCTAGTGACCCGAACTGTTGTAATTTGGATTATGAATAGTATTTTTTTTTCATTTTCACCATGATAATCCTTTTTCAACACCACTTGCAGTTTTAGATGATAACACTAGGGTTATGTTCTTCAACCACGAGATTTAAAAATTTGTGTTAGGTAGGCTCGTAGGATTCATTTACTGTCACCTCTTTATTTTCCACTTCCGCCAGTGAGTGCTGTCACTGGTGCTTGTCTCTTTTCATCACATTCATTCCTTGATAAGTGACTATTCACGGAGTAGCTTTTCTGCATCCATAAGCTTCGTCAGCCACCAGGGGCTCTATCTGAAGCTGTCTGTGCTGAATGGAAGAGAAGGGGGGTGGCGTCCCTTGCGCCCCGAACTGTTGTAATTTGGATTATGGATTGTCTTTCTTCATGTTTATCATTTATTTTAACGCTACTGGCAATTTTAGAGGATAGCGCTAGGGTTATGCCCTTAGCTACGAGGTCTTAGACTTTTGTGTTTGGTAGGTTCGTGGCTTCATTTACTATCACCTTTTCATTTTCCTCTTCCATCTGTGAGTGCAGCCATTGGTGCTTGTGTCCCGTTTCGTCACATTCCTTGGTAAGTGACTGCATTCACGGAGTAGCTTTTCTGCATCCATGAGCATTGTCACCGACGGTGGTAAGGGACTATGTTCATGGAGCCACTTTCCTCTATGACTTATTCTTCCAGTCCCTTGTATTTAATTTCCTTTTGACGTCAGCGATAGGGCCTTTGGTTCCGAAGCAGACGTTAAACACCTACTAAATTAATTAATTGTTTCAATAAGCTTTGCGGGGCTCTATCCTGAAGCTGTCTGGTGAATGGAAGAGAAGGGGTATTTGTTCATGAAACTACTTTCCAGTCACTTGTATTTATTTTCTCTTTAACATAAGCAATATGGTATTTGGATCCGAAGATGTCAATACTACTAGGCTCCTTATTAATTTTTCATTTTATTGTTATAACTTAAAGCTGTAAGGTTTCTTTTATTTTTTTATATAACTTAACTTGATAGATAATGAAGACTGTGATATTTTTAAATAACTAGAAATTTTGTTTTGTTTATAGATACATTTAAAAATTAAATATTTATCCCTAAAATCAGTTCGTATCAATTATCCTTTTTTTGGTAGGAGTGTTAATCAATATTAATTAATTCTAAATTTTAATAGGATTGGGGAAAACGTGATACCAATGTAGGTACCACCTAGTACCCACGTTGAAATACCATGTAGTCATGTTGAAAACAGGTGGGGCCCACGTAGATTTAACATGGCTACCCAATATTGTCACCACACAGAACCAGTGTCCAAATGCCCACATAGACCCCACATGGTTTTCCCACCTCTTTCCAGGTGGGCGTACCACGTAGTACCCACATGGGGCCAATCATTGTGGTTGCTTGGGGTACTGCTTTGCAATAGATGGGGTAATGCTTTACAATAGATGGGGTACTGCTTTGCAATGGATGGGGCACTGCTTTGCAATAGATGGGGTACTGCTTTGCAATAGATGGGGTAATGCTTTACAATAGATGGGGTACTGCTTTGCAATAGATGGGGTACTGCTTTGCAATAGATGGAGTAATGCTTTACAATAGATGGGGTACTGCTTTGCAATAGATGGGGTAACGCTTTACAATAGATGGGGTACTGCTTTGCAATGGATGGGGCACTGCTTTGCAATAGATGGGGTACTGCTTTGCAATAGATGGGGTAATGCTTTACAATAGATGGGGTACTGCTTTGCAATAGATGGGGTACTGCTTTGCAATAGATGGGGTAATGCTTTACAATAGATGGGGTACTGCTTTGCAATAGATTGGGCACTGCTTTGCAATAGATGGGGTACTGCTTTGCAATAGATGGGGTACTGCTTTACAATAGATGGGGTACTGCTTTGCAATAGATGGGGTACTGCTTTGCAATAGATGGGGTACTGCTTTGCAATAGATGGGGTAATGCTTTGCAATAGATGGGGTACTGCTTTGCAATAGATTGGGCACTGCTTTGCAATAGATGGGGTACTGCTTTGCAATAGATGGGGTACTGCTTTACAATAGATGGGGTAATGCTTTACAATAGATGGGGTACTGCTTTGCAATAGATTGGGCACTGCTTTGCAATAGATGGGGTACTGCTTTGCAATAGATGGGGTACTGCTTTACAATAGATGGGGTACTGCTTTGCAATAGATGGGGTACTGCTTTGCAATAGATGGGGCACTGCTTTGCAATAGATGGGGTACTGCTTTGCAATAGACGGGGCACTGCTTTGCAATATTATATACAATAAATTAATACTGCTTATACTTTAAGTTACAAATTCACACACTTTATTAAATTAGTTATTAAGGTAAAACGCAAAATGAATTTAATTTCATTCCAACCTCGCACTACGCGTCCAATTTCCCTCGGTAATTTTTTCCATTCAATTCATTTTCCGAATGAATCAATTTGCGGCGCCCGAATTTGAAGGGAACGCGAACGAACGCTCTTGCAAGATTTCAAGTCGCCGTAGACACAATTGCCATTACTGAATGGCCTGAAATCGCACTAGCTGTACCCCGAATAGAGAGACAGGTTATACCAGCTGTAACTTCCTGTAAGTGTATTCGTGAAGAAAACACTGTGAAAAGTGCAAAAGAGGCTTATTTTGACACTTTCAGAGAAATTATATATTTTAGATACTGCACTAGATAATTATCTTTAATTAAATTTTTTAGAAAACTATCTTCATTGTGATGAATATGACGTAATTCTTGACTTATATCGTTTTCTATAATATAATCATAGAAAATACTTCATAACTCAGGTGCATTTCATAACTCAGGTCCTTCATTACTCGAGTGCTTCATAACTCAGAACTTCATAACTCAGGGAGTTTTCACTGTAATTTCGTCAGGAATCGAACCCCTGGCTGCTGTGATGCTGCCATAGCTAAAATTTATCATAATTATATTGTGAGTTATTTCATGAAAATGAATAAACAATATATTTCATATTGAATTGTAAAAAAAATCCCAGTAAGTTTTCATTGTGAAACAATATTTTACCATTAATAATATGAATGTAGAAATATTTTGTTAGTGAAATGAATTTAAAGGTTGTTGGTGCCTCTTTTTCTTTTATTTGTGCAACGTCAGCAAGAGATCTCTCTCTCTACCATTTCATTGTACTCGGAAGCAACAAGTGATACCCAAATTGAGACAGCTACCGCCGGCACAAGAATGAGCAGCGCGATGTTGCGTCGAGTTCTGACGATGTTTATTCTCCGCCAGCAGACTTAAAGTAGAGATACGTTACGAAAAAGAGATCTAAAGCATTTCTTCCAAAAGATGGTAGGGTAGGTTACGAATTATCGGTCAGTTCAACATCTTCGGTAATATGTAAAAAAAGGGTATTTATTTTTTAAATTTATTGGTATCCATGATGCCTGCATTTAACTCGTTATTGTAATCAGTATCCATGATACCTGAATTTAACTCGTTATTTTAATTGGTATCCATGATACTTGCATTTAACTTGTTATTATACTCAGTATCCATGATACCTGCATTTAACTCGTTATTATTATCAGTATCCATGATACCTGCATTTAACTCGTTATTATTATCAGTATTCATGATACCTGCTGGTATCATGAATAGTGTAATAAAATAGTTTAAAAGTTTAATAATAATTATTGTATCGATTTTTCTTATGTGACCGTAAATGTGGAACTGACCGATAATTCGTAACGTACCCTACAGAACGTCTAATTTCATCTAGAAATGATTGAGGAACATATTAGACGTCTGGTAACTGAATTAAAGTCAACCGGCATTTGAAATTTGAACGTTAGATTCCCAAATTGTTTAATGATATTACCGTTCTTGAAATGGTAAATGTTGAACATTACAATCTTACTTAAAAGGTTACTAAGAGTGTTATTTCCAGTGAGGGAAAAGGATGAAAAAGAACTGTTGCGCCCTCTTTTTATTTTCTTTACAGTAATTGATTCGGAAGAGGTTTACTTGAGGGACTTCAGACCTCTTTTGCTGATTAAACTTGATTTCATCTTATTGCTTTATATACTTATTTTAGCTCAGGCTCTTTATTAGGTATGGATTAGATATGAATTATAGTATGATAAATATATATTTTAGCTCAGGCTCTTTATAAGGTTTAGGCTAGATATGAATTATATTATATATGAATTATATTATTTAGGTCAGGCTCTTTATATGGTATGGGTTAGATGTGAATTATATCATATATGAGAATTGTATTAGATTAAATACCTAAGTGTTTAATTCCATGCACTAAAAGAACTTATGTTAGAGAATTCAATTGATTGAATTAGTTTTTTCTCTTTTGTTAACGAATTGATTTGGTAACTAATGATGTTCTATTATTCTTCTGAGTTGCCAACCTTTCTTTGCATTATTTTCTAAAACTATAAAAAATAACGGTTAGGGCGAATAAATATCATTTATACAATATCCTTTACTGTGTTTATTGAAATAATTATTCATAATTACGAGTTCTGATTTTAAACAATATGGTTGTTGGAGACTTTGGTTCATGGAACCACTTTTCTTTCTGACTGCTTCTTCGAGTCCCTTGTACTTAATTACGTATTACTTTTGGTTTCGAAACAAACGTTCAGCAATTATATTTAACAAGGTGGAGGTAAGATTTTTTTATACAAAACCTCTTGATACCGTCCATTCTTACTTTTATTCCAAGTTAATAAGAAAGGGTTACAATAGTGTTCATTACGTACAAGTATTATGTTACATGACAATTATTACTTTACTTACAAGTAATATTAAAGACAGTGCATTTAATGCATCACATTGTGTAAGCCTCTTAGAGATCTGTTCTTATATGCAAAGCTTAGAAACAAACTACATACATGAGTACATGAGTTGGGATAATGTATGTCACTGTTTGCCATTATCTCTGAAGATTATCGAGTATTTCTGTAGCAAATGACTTATTCATATTTTCCATGAAATTACTAATTATTTAACTCTCTACTTAAGAAAATATGACTGATTTTAAAGTGAGTGTTTGATTGATTTCAAAACATAGATTACCTAATACTTTATTACCTTCGCAAATTGGTGGTAGGTTATATTTTACTTGGCATTTATTTATCATCTTGTCATTCGCATAGCTGAAAAAGTGTTCAACCAAATTGTCTGAAATTTGGTGAAACGATTGGTCCATGTCCAGTGACCTGCTGTTAGAGTTTTGGGAGCGGCCCGATCAAAGGTCAAGGTCATGGTCATTCATAACTCAAAAACTATTGAACCATATTTCATGAAACTAGGTAGGACGATTGGACAATATACTGGAACCATTTTGTTGGATTTTGGGAGCGATCGTGTCAAAGATCAAGGTCAAGGCCATTATAACTCATTAACTCAAAAAGTATACAACCAAATTGTCTTAAATTTGATGGGACGATTGGTCAATGTCCAGGAACCATCTGGTAGAATTTTGGGATCGATCCGGTCAAAGGTCAAGGTCATTTGTAACTCAATAACTCAAAAAGTATTGAACCATATTGCATGAAACTTGGTGGGACGATTGGTTATTATCCAGTTAACAGGTTATCAGATTTTAGGAGAGAACAGGTCGAAGCGGCAGCGAAGGTATGCGTTCTACCGAGTGCACATAATCTAGTTGTACAATTCTGTAGACTTATAATGAAATACTTATGCAACATTGAGGTTGTTTTATTTTATTCCGTAATTCAAACATTTATTTAAATTATAGATGATTACTTAATACTTTCAGAGGTATATGGAGTAATCAGAAATGTGAAAATGGCTCGGTATGTCAGTATGTGCGCTTTATTCAATTGGTATTCTTCAAATTTATATTAATATATGATTAATCGTTAGTGGTTCAATTACTTTGTTCATTTCATTGCCCTGTTCACATCACTGCCCTGTTCATTTCATTGCCCTGTTCATATCATTGCCCTGTTCACATCACTGCCCTGTTCATTTCATTGCCCTGTTCACATCACTGCCCTGTTCATATCATTGCCCTGTTCATATCATTGCCCTGTTCACATCACTGCCCTGTTCATTTCATTGCCCTGTTCATATCATTGCCCTGTTCACATCACTGCCCTGTTCATTTCATTGCCCTGTTCATTTCATTGCCCTGTTCATATCACTGCCCTGTTCATTTCATTGCCCTGTTCATATCACTGCCCTGTTCATATCACTGCCCTGTTCATATCATTGCCCTGTTCACATCACTGCCCTGTTCACATCACTGCCCTGTTCATATCATTGCCCTGTTCATATCACTGCCCTGTTCATATCACTGCCCTGTTCATATCATTGCCCTGTTCATTTCATTGCCCTGTTCATTTCATTGCCCTGTTCACATCACTGCCCTGTTCATATCATTGCCCTGTTCATATCATTGCCCTGTTCACATCACTGCCCTGTTCATATCATTGCCCTGTTCATATCACTGCCCTGTTCACATCATTGCCCTGTTCACATCACTGCCCTGTTCACATCACTGCCCTGTTCATTTCATTGCCCTGTTCACATCACTGCCCTGTTCATATCATTGCCCTGTTCATATCATTGCCCTGTTCACATCACTGCCCTGTTCACATCACTGCCCTGTTCATTTCATTGCCCTGTTCACATCACTGCCCTGTTCATATCATTGCCCTGTTCATATCATTGCCCTGTTCACATCACTGCCCTGTTCACATCACTGCCCTGTTCATATCATTGCCCTGTTCACATCACTGCCCTGTTCATTTCACTGCCCTGTTCACATCACTGCCCTGTTCATTTCACTGCCCTGTTCATTTCACTGCCCTGTTCATTTAATAGCCCTGTATATACATTTAATTTAATTGTCTCCTTTATACAGCATTCAGTTTTATTAGTCTGGCAGATAGCCAATGAATTTAACAACATATTTGCTATGAGTCTAATGTCCGTGAACCTATTCTCCTCCGAATAATGGTCTGTAAGGGCTATAACCAGTGCTTATATCATATCAAAATAAGCCTAATCGCTTTGGAAAATCCTTTTGTTTTGAGGCTTCTTCTATTTCTTCATCTTTTTATTACTATTATATAAATATAATACGTAAAATGTAAAAGTAATAACATATCGGAACAAATGTTAATTACATACAGATTGATAAGGATTAAAATAAAAATATCTTCTGTATTATCATGTAAAATAATTATTAATATTGAGTAACTTACGAATTATATGAAAGTTTAAAATTTTTGTTCTAAAAAATGTATACATATCATGATCATCATTCCACTTTCATTATAATTGGTATCACGGATACCAATTATAATAGCCAGTTTAAAATGTTCAACTATTTATATGAACTGTCCGATAATAACTGACACTACTTTTACAATCATGTACTGCTAAATCGTTTATATCATGTTAAATATGATATCTTAACATAAAAGTTGTCAAACAATCAATGAAGAGAAAAATGTGATTTGAGCGTAATAGTCGATGGTAGTCGTAGCGCGTAGTTGCCGATAGCTTCATAGCCTTAATTCGATTGTGTCAGCAAATTAGTAACTGGTGTAATATCGTCAGAGCTTTGGCACATCATTGCTTTATTCACTTTAATTACTATCCTATTTGTATCTGAGCGCATTTTTATTGTAAATTAGATTATGAAAATCTATTTCTGTTGATTGTTTTTTTACGTACTACTTTGCAAACTTTTTTTAAGACAATATTTTCCACAAAAAACAAACTAGTTTAACATTTAGAAATTTAAAAAATGTTGCAAATAATCGAGAGATATGAAAATACTTCATCACATCGTTACATTCCTTGGTAAGTAGTGACTGCATTCACAAGGTAGCTTTTCTGCATCCATGAGCATTGTCACCAACTGGTGGTAGGCGACTTTGTTCATTGAGCCTCTTTCCTGCTTCTTCGAGTCCCTTGTATTTAATTCACTTCTGACGACCGAGATATGGCATTTTGTTCCGTAACAGACGTTAAACCCATACTAAATTAATTAATGATCTTCCACTATTCTATCAATCTATGAAAAATAATTTAATCCCATATTAATCCTATGGTTTGTATCTATGATACGTTCATATATCATGTGGAATAATAATTATCTACATAATTTTCAATATTAAATTATGTTTGTATCTATGATACATATGGTATGAGGGATAATGTATGTAATAGATTAGTTTGGTATCTATTATAAATATATATTAGATAGTGTTTAATAATTAATTTTTAATAAATATATATATTTGATTGCAATTCAACACCGTTAATATATACAGTATCTCTTTTTTTGTATGTGCTAGCAGTGTAACAATATGTTATTCGAAAAGATGGGCCTAAGTGTACAAAGCTTCGAGGCGAGAATCTCTTCAAACAGTGTTGGCGAAACCGTTTCCTGTTTATTGAAACGTGTTTGCCGCTATGAAATGATGAGAAGGAACGGATAATAAAAGAGCGTGTCGGAGGACCACAAAACAGAGGAACTCAGATGTTTATTTTGTGCAAACACTTTAGAGAGAAGTTTAAGGGTGGTACTCATCCCACAATATAAAAACTGAAGTTAAAATTATCTTACAGATTAAAATTGTCTTTTTGTTGGATGCTGTGATATGTTGAAAATTGTCTTTAGAATCGCTCAATAAATAAGCAAACACTCTTTAAAAAGAGTTCGATTTTTGCGGACATATTAATTGCATTCCGTAATTTAAATTACTTATTATCTATTTTACATCTGTTTCGTATTTTTATTTACTATCGAGTTTAATGTTAGTATAGTGGAAGGTAAACATTATTTATTTAAAGATTTTAGCAGTGTCTGCCATTTACATTTTAATTGTCACTGACTGGTGATACGTGACTTTATTCATCGAGCCACTTTCCTTTGTGTATGCTTCTTCAAGGTCCCTTGTAATTGATTTTTCTAGTTGACTTACGTCTCCGTGAACCATTTACATATTAATTACACAATTTGACACCTTGTATAAAGAAATTAATTATCATATACTAGTGTACTTTTCAGTTAAAAATAACGGTTCATCATCAATACTAATTTTTTGCCCGTTATTAGGCTATTTTTAATTAATTTAATTAAAAATTAAATTTTCTCCGCTGTCTTATTTATTTTATATATAAAATACATTTAAAAATTGAATAAAAACAAAGGAATTTAAATATCAAGTCAATATATTCCCGTGCGTATCATAGTTACATTCTTCATGTTTTATACCCGTCGTGTAAAAGTGGGCACCAAATAAATTAATAAACACACGAGGGAAATTATTAGTGTAGATTTTATTTTCTTCAGGCATAGTAAATGTTATTATTATTCTGTTAAATGCTTTTATCCTATTAAATGTTTTTTATTATTATTGATGACATGGTTTCTTCACATGGAAGTATATTGCATATCTCAGCCTGAAGGCAGTCGCTCTTTTTTCTTTTCCTCTAACATGCACATGGAGCCTTAATGGTTTGGACTGTTATGACTAAAACACGATTATTATGTAACTGATAGTACATAGGTAGCTTTGATGGTAACTGCAGTATGTTCTTCTTTAGCTGATAGTACATAGGTAGCTTTGATGGTAATTGCAATATGTTCTTCTTTAGCTGATAGTACATAGGTAGCTTTTATAGTAATTGCAATATGTTCTTCTTTAGCTGATAGTACATACGTAGCTTTTCTAGTAATTGCAATATGTTTCTTTGTAAATGTGCTAAAGTTGGTATAAACTTTTCAAAGAATGGCTTAGCCTCGTTAGTTCGATAGAAATATATTTCACATTCAAAAAATATATATTTTGTAAGTCATGAGCATGTGAAAGCTTTTCGCTTTACAAGATCGCAAAATGTGGTATTAGATGACTGGTGAGCCTATTGCAGTATTTTATTCCCATTCAAATGGGGTGTAAAATTAAATTATAAAAATAATAGTAAGATTATAATATTATGTTTGAAAGTTGGTCTGTGTTATTGTACGGTTTCGTATTTTCGGGCACGTAAGAAAACTGTATAATATTTATTATTATTCAACTTTAGTTTTAATTGGTATCCATAATACCTGTATCCATGATAGATAGAATACAAGTAGGTATCATGGATACTGAGTGAACTAAATAAAGTTGAATGGTAGTTAAATCGTTTTCTGGCCTGATCGATAATGTGAAGCGTACGATAACAGTGTAGTGACCTTATTCATTGAGTTGTTGTTGTTGTTGTTTGTGTGGAATAAGAGTAATGAAGTTCTATTTATACGCACCCTCCCTCTGCATCTAACCCACTCTCTGAACTGACCCTCCCAGGTGAGACCTATCATTAGTGGGGGGGGGGGATGATGGGGAACGGGGGGAGAGAGTGATGGGGAATGGGGGGAGAGAGTGATGGGGAATGGGGGGAGAGAGTGATGGGGAATGGGGGGAGAGAGTGATGGGGAATGGGGGGAGAGAGTGATGGGGAATGGGGGGTGAGAGTGATGGGGAATGGGGGGAGAGAGTGATGGGAAATGGGGGGAGAGAGTGATGTGGAATGGGGGGAGAGAGAGAGTGATGGGGAATGGGGGGAGAGAGTGATGGGAAATGGGGGGGAGAGAGTGATGGGGAATGGGGGGAGAGAGTGATGGGGAATGGGGGGAGAGAGTGATGGGGAATGGGGGGAGAGAGTGATGGGGAATGGGGGGAGAGAGTGATGGGGAATGGGGGGTGAGAGTGATGGGGAATGGGGGGAGAGAGTGATGGGAATTGGGGGGAGAGAGTGATGGGAATTGGGGGGAGAGAGTGATGGGGAATGGGGGGAGAGAGAGAGTGATGGGGTATGGGGGGAGAGAGTGATGGGAAATGGGGGGAGAGAGTGATGGGGAATGGGGGGAGAGAGTGATGGGGAATGGGGGGAGAGAGTGATGGGGAATGGGGGGAGAGAGTGATGGGGAATGGGGGGAGAGAGAGAGTGATGGGGTATGGGGGGAGAGAGTGATGGGAAATGGGGGGAGAGAGTGATGGGGAATGGGGGGAGAGAGTGATGGGGAATGGGGGGAGAGAGTGATGGGGAATAGGGGGAGAGAGTGATGGGGAATGGGGGGTGAGAGTGATTGGAATGGGGGGTGAGAGTGATTGGAATGGGGGGTGAGAGTGATGGGGAATGGGGGGTGAGAGTGATGGGAAATGGGGGGTGAGAGTGATGATCGTAATAATGTGTTTGGAAGGCTAGCATTTATCCTTTTATTTTTCCTTTAAATGATCGAATTTCATGTGAAATTAATTTCGCAATTACTGAATTAATTCAGAATTAATATACCAGTGAAATCGATTCACTGGTTAAATTCAATTTGCCTCAGTTGCAGTGTCCTTATTTTCAATGAACTTAAATATCGCAAAGGGGTAATCCATTCATTTTACTGATTATAAAATCATTGATTATTAGATATTGCAAATTATTTCAGGTTATATGAATTATGTTTGTAAAACTATTAATTTTTGTTTTAAATGATAGGGTAAGTTCCGAATTGTCGGTCAATACTACATTTTCGGACTTATAAAAAAAAACAATATAGAAATTATTTATACCGACCCGATAATTCGTAACTAACCCTATGGTAATTTTCGAGCTATCGGCTGTTCCATATTCATTATCTCAAAAGTACATTATTTTACATTTTAGCTTATTATTTTAATTGGTATCCTTGATACTCTTATGTATCATGGATAACAATTACGAGCTAAAATATTAAATAATGTATTTATATGATCGAAAATGTGGAACAGTCCAGTAACTCAAAATTTACCGTAAGTTAGGTATAATTTCCATTTCAATTTAAAATGCTATTTTGTTTTCCTATTCAGAAGTGTTCTAATTTGGGACACAGTGAGGAGTATTTAGCTGTGAGTGTCACTCACCACATCAACATACATAAAGCTGCTTATCTACTTTTGTCTCTTGGGTAATGAGATACACGCTCATGAGCACCTCTTTGGTAAAGGTGCTCATGTGCACCTCTTTGGTAAAGGTGCTCATACACGCTCATGTGTAATTCTTTGGTAAATATGAACCAAATGCTTAGCAACATTAACTTGCCACGTCACTTCCTAGTTTTGACGTCACTACCTTGTTATGACGTCACTACCTTGTTATGACGTCACTACCTTGTTATGACGTCACTACCTTGTTATGACGTCACTACCTTGTTATGACCTCACTACCTTGTTATGACGTCACTACCTTGTTATGACGTCACTACCTTGTTATGGCGTCACTACCTTGTTATGACGTCACTACCTTGTTTTGACGTCTCTTCATAGCTATGACGTCACTACCTAGCTATGACGTCACTACCTAGCTATGACGTCACTACCTAGCTATGACGCCTTTACCTAATTCTGACATCTTTACCTAGCTATGACGTCTTTACCGAGCCATGACGTCTTTACTTATCTAATGACGTCTTCACATAGCTATGACGTCTTTACCTAGCTATGACGTCTTTACCTAGCTATGACGTCTTCACCTAGCTGTGACGTCTTTACTTAGCTATGACGTCTTTACCGAGCCATGACGTCTTTACTTATCCATGTCGTCTTCACATAGCTGTGACGTCTTTACATAGCTATGACGTCTTTACCTAGCTATGACGTCTTTACCTAGCTCTGACGTCTTTACCTAGTTATGACGTCTTTACATAGCTATGACGTCTTTACCTAACTCTGACGTCACGTAGTCTGCTCTTACACGTTCCGACTCATTGATTAAGTTAGTGCGAACTAAAGGTAGATGATGTAACACTTCTTTGGTGAAAAAAGAGTCTGCTTCACACAAAAAAAAATCAATTTTTATTTATAAGTAATGTAGGGTAAGTTATGAATTATTGGTGAGTTCCACATTTTAGTTATGTTTAAAAAAACGATTTATCTAATAATAGTTATTTTTATTTTATTTTTATTGGTATTCATGATACCTGCAGGTATCATGAATACCAATTAGAATAGAAATTAAAAATTATTTATTATATCGTTATTTCTTGCATAATTGCAACAAAAAGAAGTTAAAATGTGCTATACTCTTTTCATTTAATTGTAATTATACAAATGATTTCACACTGTCATAGTAGGAAATTATCAACAAAGAAATTATGCCGGAAGCATTATTATGTAATTATCTATGATATACTATTCGTGATGTAATATTATTATTTACATTATTTTCTTAATTTCCTGTTGATAAATAGTGTATCTTATTACATAGTGTACCCTATCTATTAGTGTAGTGCTAGTGTATCACAGTGTACCCTATCTAATGGTTTAGTGTTAGTGTATCCCAGTGTACCCTATCTAATGGTGTAGTGCTAGTGTATCCCAGTGTACCCTATCTAATGGTTTAGTGTTAGTGTATCCCAGTGTACCCTATCTAATGGTGTAGTGCTAGTGTATCCCAGTGTACCCTATCTAATGGTGTAGTGCTAGTGTATCCCAGTGTACCCTATCTAATGGTGTAGTGCTAGTGTATCCCAGTGTACCCTATCTAATGGTGTAGTGCTAGTGTATCCCAGTGTACCCTATCTAATGGTGTAGTGCTAGTGTATCCCAGTGTTCCCTATCTAATGGTGTAGTGCTAGTGTATCCCAGTGTACCCTATCTATTGGTGTAGTGCTAGTGTATCCCAGTGTACCCTATCTAATGGTGTAGTGCTAGTGTATCCCAGTGTACCCTATCTATTAGTGTAGTGCTAGTGTATCCCAGTGTACCCTATCTAATGGTGTAGTGCTAGTGTATCCCAGTGTACCCTATCTATTGGTGTAGTGCTAGTGTATCCCAGTGTACCCTATCTAATGGTGTAGTGCTAGTGTATCCCAGTGTACCCTATCTATTAGTGTAGTGCTAGTGTATCCCAGTGTACCCTATCTATTGGTGTAGTGCTAGTGTATCCCAGTGTACCCTATCTATTGGTGTAGTGCTAGTGTATCCCAGTGTACCCTATCTAATGGTGTAGTGCTAGTGTATCCCAGTGTACCCTATATATTAGTGTAGTGCTAGTGTATCCCAGTGTACCCTATCTATTGGTGTAGTGCTAGTGTATCCCAGTGTACCCTATCTATTGGTGTAGTGCTAGTGTATCCCAGTGTACCCTATCTAATGGTGTAGTGCTAGTGTATCCCAGTGTACCCTATATATTAGTGTAGTGCTAGTGTATCCCAGTGTACCCTATCTATTGGTGTAGTGCTAGTGTATCCCAGTGTACCCTATCTAATGGAGTAGTGCTAGTGTATCCCAGTGTACCCTATCTATCAGTGTAGTGCTAGTGTATCCCAGTGTACCCTATCTATTGGTGTAGTGCTAGTGTATCCCAGTGTACCCTATCTATTGGTGTAGTGCTAGTGTATCCCAGTGTACCCTATCCGTAGTGCTAGGCCTTATTTCCCAAGCATACCAAGCATGCCAGGGTCAGGATGAAGAATTTCATGCTTGTGCTTAAGTGAATTCTTTCCCTCGATGTACCTAAATGAAGGCAGTGAGTGTATTCAGACCTAGCTAGTGTTTATGACGCTAATGGAATATTTATATTGATCAGATTTAGTATTAGGGTGTAAGGTACGAGTTATTGGACAGTTCCACATTTACGGAAAGACAGAATATAATAAAAATTATTATTTAACTCTTATTTTAATTGGCATTCATGATACTTGCAGGAATCATGAATATCATGATCATAAAAAAATATTATCATAATTAATACATGATACCCGCAGGTATCATGGATACAAGATGAAATGAAAGTTAAATAATAATTATTAACGTATATTTTATCTTACGTGTCGGAAGCTGTAAAACTGTCCGATAACTTTGAACTTAATTACTCTAAGTTACATTTTATTTATTTATTTTATATCCATATTTACCTCCATAGATATCAATAACTTTCTATTTTTCAATTGTTATTCTCCCCCACGAATAAATTACTTGAAATACACTTTAAATTCTATGAACATTCTCACACTTCTTGTGTAGAATTAATGGAAATATTCGCTACAAACTCCGTAGACTTTCTTCAAAACTTATATTAATATTTGAATCCTCAATTGTAAATTTCTTAGTAATTCTCATATACTATTATTAATCATTATTCATAAATACATAACAAACTATCATTTCATTTTCTACATTCAACAGCTGAAATATTATTGGTAAATTTCATCTTTAGACTCTTTTTTTAATTTTTTTTAATCAATGAGTACATGAAACTTGAAACTAAAAATCGTGTAATCAAACTCGTTTCGTCTGAATTTAATGAGGGATCAATTTTTGTAAGCTTCGTAAAATTTATCTTTAGTTCATTTCAGTGCAACAAGTTACTGAAATTAATTCTGTAAATTCAGTGGTTTTTCACTAAGTTTTTCAATGCAATAGGTTACTGAAATTCAGTGGATTTTCACTAGGCTTTTCAATACAATAAATTACTGAAATATTCTTTGTAAATTCCGTGGATTTTCACTAGGATTTTCAGTGCAATAAGTTACTAAAATATTCTTTGTAAATTCCGTGGATTTTCACTAGGATTTTCAATGAAATGAGTTACTAAAATATTCTTTGTATATTTCGTGGATTTTCAATGCAATGAGTTACTGAAATATTCTTTGTAAATTCCGTGGATTTTCACTAGGATTTTCCAAGCAATGAGTTACTAAAATATTCTTTGTATATTTCGTGGATTTTCAATGCAATGAGTTACTGAAATATTCTTTGTAAATTCCGTGGATTTTCACTAGGATTTTCAATGCAATGAGTTACTAAAATATTCTTTGTAAACTCCGTGGATTTTCACTAGGATTTTGCAAGCAATTGCTGTTGAAGTATTCTATGTAAATTTTGCACTTTCCTTCTTTTGGAACACTATAGATGAATGCCATATTCTCTAACAAATTCCTCATATTTTCACTTCCTTCTTTTCAATCAAATGATGACTGGAATAGTCCACTGACTTTCATTCGACGCTCCAGGAATAACAGGAATATTCCGAACAAATTCAATAGGCTTTTGAAATACTTTTCTCAAGTTTTGAAAGCAACTGAAAATTCAGTGCAAGATGGTAAGCTGACACTAAAACACCTAATACGAGAAGTGAAGAGTATTTTTAAAGACAGTTTTTTCAATTAAAAAAAAGAATGTCTCAAGCAGAGCATTTATTCCTGGGATAATATCCCAGGAATAAATCCTTCTTGCATTTAATCCTGGATATTATCCCAGGAATAAACCCTTCTTGCATTTATTCCTGGGAAAATATACCAGGAATGAATCTTTTTTGCATTTATTCTTGAGATACTATCCCAGGAATAACCCTTCTTGCATTTATTCCTGGGATAATATCCCAGGAATAAATCCTCCTCACCTGGGAAAATTCCAGTACCTCACACAACATCTCAATTTACTTCGAATAATATTAATGGAAACCTTATAAACTTTTTTAATTCAGCATGCATTATTCGACACTGCCTCTTCCAAGTTTTTTATTGATATTGACAGTTTTGAATAAATAATTTGAAACCTAAATATTCAGTGCTGAATTACTTTGCACCATTTTCTGTCATTTAGTATATTTCATCACTTGTTTCAAATAATTATTCTTCATATATGATTTTTGGAGGAATAATCTAATAGAATAATCTGAATAGTTTAAAAATTCCATTATATTAAGGTAACTTATGAATTAGTGGTCGGTTTCACATTTTCGGTCATATAAAAAACAAAACGATATAATAATTATTATTACATTTTAATTGGTATCCATGCTACCTGCACGTATCATGGATACCAATTAAATTAAAAATTATTACATATTTTTTCTTATATTACCGAAGATTTGAAACAGACCGATAATTCGTAACTTACCCTAATTCTTCATTTAGTTCCATTAATTGCTTTAATTTATCTATTTAATGTGGTGTCTATTTAGCTTTCAATCTATCGACACCAGAGGAATTCTATTTAAGAACTTTCCTTCGAAGTCAGCGGCAAAACTGGAGAGTTATTTTCACTAACTTGTCAAAACAACTCAATCAATATGATGATATCTAGGGGGAGCTCCGAGTTATTGCACGGTTCTACATTTTCGATCATGTAAATTATATAGTAATTATTATTTAACTAGTTATTGAAATTGGTATCCATGATACCTTCATGTATCATGGATACTTAATTAAATTAACTAGTTAAATCATAAATATTATATAGGTATTTATATATTATCGAAATTGTGGACGCTGCAATAGCTTGGAATTTTCCCTATAAAAATATTATGCTATTATTTTAATTAGGTTTTCTCTAAAATTGTACCATTCTTTATCGATTATTAGATATTTCTTAAGAACTAATCGTCAAAATATCGTGAAATATTTGTTAGTTTCAGTATATATTTCCATTAATTATATCAATAATTTTATACATAGAATTTTAGTATAATATTACCTTTTCCGTAGTTCACTGATTATTTAATTTGGTTATAGCTTAAGATACAACGTCACAGCATTTCCAGTAGTTAATAACGGTAGGCATTAATTGATAGGACAGCAATCCCCTCTGGGATTACCCCGAGCAACCGAACAGATCAAACCGAGGCAATTTGAAAAGGCCTTAGGACTCAATTAAGACTTAGCGTCTGTAGACTTAAGGTGGTGGGACTTGTAAAGACTTTGGGTATTTGGACACCCAAAAACTTGCTGCAGTGATTACTAAGTGAAGAAATTTATGGTCATGTTTAGTCTCAAAATGGTATCAAGACTGTTTCTTGTTTTGTGATGAAATAATAAGAACTTGATGGTTAAATGACGCTTATCAGTTATATAAATAAATCTATGATTATCAATGAAAATGATGAGGTCTGTAGACACTGTAGGTGATGAGGCCTGTAGACACTGTAGGTGATGAGGCCTGTAGACACTGTAGGTGATGAGGCCTGTAGACACTGTAGATGATGAGGCCTGTAGACACTGTAGATGATGAGGCCTGTAGACACTGTAGATGATGAGGCCTGTAGACACTGTAGATGATGAGGCCTGTAGACACTGTAGATGATGAGGCCTGTAGACACTGTAGATGATGAGGCCTGTAGACACTGTAGATGATGCAGCCTGTAGACACTGTAGATGATGAGGCCTGTAGACACTGTAGATGATGAGGCCTGTAGACACTGTAGATGATGAGGCCTGTAGACACTGTAGATGATGAGGCCTGTAGACACTGTAGATGATGAGGCCTGTAGACACTGTAGATGATGCGGCCTGTAGACACTGTAGATGATGAGGCCTGTAGACACTGTAGATGATGAGGCCTGTAGACACTGTAGATGATGCGGCCTGTAGACACTGTAGATGATGAGGCCTGTAGACACTGTAGATGATGAGGCCTGTAGACACTGTAGATGATGAGGCCTGTAGACACTGTAGATGATGAGGCCTGTAGACACTGTAGATGATGAGGCCTGTAGACACTGTAGATGATGCGGCCTGTAGACACTGTAGATGATGAGGCCTGTAGACACTGTAGATGATGAGGCCTGTAGACACTGTAGATTATGAGGCTTGTAGACTCTGTAGATGATGAGGCCTGTAGACACTGTAGATGATGAGGCCTGTAGACACTGTAGATGATGAGGCCTGTAGACACTCTAGATGATGAGGCCTGTAGACACTGTAGATGATGAGGCCTGTAGACACTGTAGATTATGAGGCCTGTAGACACTCTAGATGATGAGGCCTGTAGACACTGTAGATGGTGAGGCCTGTAGACACTGTAGGTGATGAGGCCTGTAGACACTGTAGATGATGAGGCCTGTAGACACTCTAGATGATGAGGCCTGTAGACACTGTAGATGGTGAGGCCTGTAGACACTGTAGGTGATGAGGCCTGTAGACATTGTAGATGATGAGGCCTGTAGACACTGTAGATTATGAGGCTTGTAGACTCTGTAGATTATGAGGCCTGTAGACACTGTAGATGATGAGGCATGTAGACACTGTAGATGATGAGGCCTGTAGACACTCTAGATGATGAGGCCTGTAGACACTGTAGATGATGAGGCCTGTAGACACTGTAGATGATGAGGCCTGTAGACACTGTAGATGATGAGGCCTGTAGACACTGTAGATTATGAGGCTTGTAGACTCTGTAGATGATGAGGCCTGTAGACACTGTAGATGATGAGGCATGTAGACACTGTAGATGATGAGGCCTGTAGACACTCTAGATGATGCGGCCTGTAGACACTGTAGATGATGAGGCCTGTAGACACTGTAGATGAGGCCTGTAGACACTCTAGATGATGAGGCCTGTAGACACTGTAGATGATGAGGCCTGTAGACACTGTAGATGATGAGGCCTGTAGACACTGTAGATGATGAGGCCTGTAGACACTGTAGATGATGAGGCCTGTAGACACTCTAGATGATGAGGCCTGTAGACACTGTAGATGATGAGGCCTGTAGATACTGTAGATGATGAGGCCTGTAGACACTGTAGATGATGAGGCCTGTAGACACTGCAGATGATGAGGCCTGTAGACACTGTAGATGATGAGGCCTGTAGACACTGTAGATGATGAGGCCTGTAGACACTGTAGATGATGAGTCATGTAGACACTGTAGATGATGAGGCCTGTAGACACTCTAGATGATGAGGCCTTTAGACACTGTAGATGATGAGGCCTGTAGACACTGTAGATGAGGCCTGTAGACACTGTAGATGAGGCCTTTAGACACTGTAGATGAGGCCTGTAGACACTGTAGATGAGGCCTGTAGATCAGGTGTTGTATCAGTATAGAAGGCATTTCTCATCGTATGGTAACTTCTTCTCAGTCTAATGTAGTTATATTCTCTGCAGCTTCGTGAAATGTGAATGGTTAACTTGCCTCATTTGCATGATCTTTATGACGAGATTGCAAAGTTAGTTGCATCTGAATTTGGGGGTAAATTAAATTGCCACAATGATAACTTTATGCATAGATTTCATAACTTCTTTCTTGAAAATATTCATATTTTTTATTAGATAAAAGTAGTTTGGAAAAACTTTTTATGTAGTTATTCTTTACTTTATTAACCCTTTTTATCTTTATATTAAACATTGATGATAATGAATTGTTTCCATTTATAAAGCATTATTAATAAGGTTCAAAATAAATAAGGAAATGATTGTGATAGGGTGATTTATAATTGTTTTATGAATTTTACTTCTGTATTACAAGTTTTTAATCAATTTTTATAACAGTGCTTTTAGTCAGTTTGTTATAATCCTGTCTTAAAAACGTGGTTCCAATGATATCTAATATATTTTATATATTACTTAATTAGTAAAGTTTCAAGTAAAAAAAAAATCTAGAAAAATTATTAGTAAAATTTATGTTAGAAAAATTACAATAGAATTATTATTAAATAAAATTCCAGTAAAATTATTTTAATTATTTTTTACAAAAATCCAGTAAAATTATTAGTAAAATTTATAGTCAAAAAAATCAAGTACAATTATTAGTAAAATTTTTACTAAAAAAATCAAGTAAAATTCCTAAGCTCAATATAAATTTTTCTGTTAAAAGTAAATTATATTTTAAGTTCCCAAATCTCATTTCTGGAGCAGATAGTTTTATGCATTCCAATTAATAAGGAAAAAGAAGAGCATAATAAATAGCATTTTTCAGTCTTGTTGTACCATTTTGATGTCAGTCACAGGCTTAATTCACAATGTATGTCAAGAGTGACTTACATTAAGACTGTAAGAGACTGTAAGGGACTGTAGAGGACTGTACTGAGAAGGAGGTCACCCAATTACAGGAGGCATAACTTATATTTAAATTTATATGGTGATATACACTGTGTTTTGGAATAATAAACTCTAGAGATATCAGGTAATTGAGGTGACTTTATTATTTTAAATAATGTACTGTGTACATAAATAGCAAGGCTTATTAATTATTTTGAGAAAATTATAAATGTTGTATATAAAAATTATAGAAATAGGGTAAGTTACGAATTATCGGTCATATAAGAAAAAACGATATAAAAATTATTAATAACAATTTTTATATCGTATTTTCTTATATGACCGAAGATGAAGTACTGACCGATAATTCATAACTCATTTTGTAATGAAAACTACTGATAGAATCACAATCGTTTTATATAAACTTTACTAAGAATTTAAAAGTGAAAGCTATTCTTCCTACTTACCGTACCATTTTTGAGACATTAAATCAGTGTATCAATTATCCTTTTAAAAAAGATCCCTCCAGCTCACTTCTTTCTATATATTCCTCATATCTGTCTCATCTGAACAGGTGAAATTTGTCATAAATTACGCTATAAATTATAATACAAGTATCTATGGGAGTTCTTACCTGCGGCTCAACGTTCCATAAATTATGGTGTTTCTTGCTAGCGAACAATAGAACCGTGTGTATTTTTAGACGGAACGCTAAGGGCGGTTCTACCTCGCCAAAATACCATATGGAACTATTAGCCACGTTGTTTAATATGAGGAAAATGACGAAGATTTTCCCTTCTTATATAGGGCTATCATTTATTTGTTCCTGAGGCTATTTACTGTTAAAAGACGTATTTTTAATGAGACTGGAGTTAGTTTGTTTTTAATATTTAATCTGATTTACAATATCAATGGTTAAATTTTCTGTTCTAATCTATATAGTTAATCAATTTTTTACAAAATGCAGAATTTACAACATTCCTATTTAGAACACGTGATTTTAGTTTCAGTTGGTATCCATGATACAGAACTGTACCGTATCACAGATACCTCAGAGGCATACAAGGCAATGTACTCTGCCAGACATTGCTGAACATGTTTGTTTGTTTCTCAGCCTCATCTTCAACTACAGTGCAATGCGAGTACTGCTTTTATTTTGTATTGTGTATTGTCTTTTTATTTTATGGGAGTATGTATTGTATTTTATTGGAATATGTATTGTTTCTCTATTTTATGCAATCCTTTTATGGAATATGTATAATTTTTATATATGTATATCATGGATTAATTATCAACCTAAATTTAGCAGTTTACATTATTTATGTATATAGAAAATGGACTTATTTTATAAATGAACTTTAGAAAAATTGAACATCATACCTAATTGTTCCAAACATTTTTTATACGTATGTCACTAATACATAACTCATTGCAATTAATTACAGCTATTTATAACACTCTACCTGTGTTTATTTCTCACCAAGTTTGTTTATTGTTAGCAGAGTGTTTGTGTATGTTTCTTCACGTACAAACAGCACACAAACAAAGGGTGAAGATTGTATTTAACAGGTGCTTTGTTCTAGCAACATATTGCTTTACTTTAATTTGCCTGCAGTACCATATGGAGTAATATCTTCACCGTTCACTTCCATAAAGTAACTGTAGGGTGAGATGACAATTACCAGATACGTTATAAATATCAATGGGTTATTGTTAAAAATATATCAAAATATAGTTATTGTCACTATGCAAAATGCATTTTAACTAATTAAGTTGGTATCTATGATACCATGTAGGTATTATAAATACGAATTTAAAATAACGAGTTTATTTGTTAACTAGTGTACTTTCCCGTTAAAAAAACCGGTCATCATCTAGTCCAATTTATTACCCGTTATTTGGTTACTTTTAAGGAATTTAATAACAATTAAATTTTCTTTTTAGTCTAATTTATTTTATATGTACATTAAGTACCTTATAAAAATTGAATAAAAACAGGGGAATTTAAATATCAAGTCAATATATTTCCGTGCGTATCATAGTTACATTCTTCATGTTTAATACCCGTCGTTTAAAAGCGGACATCAAATAAATAAATATACAAATGAATAAATAAATAATCACACTACGGATATTATTAGGACCTGCTTGTATCATGGATACAAATTACAATGACGCGTTAATTAGTAAATAACTTCAGGTATCATGGATACGCATAGAAGTGCTCTCTACACAATGAATATACATCAATGCTAATATTATGACGTATTTTTTGATCATCAAATTTCCAATGTGTACTTATTTTGCATGTGGTTATTGTTCCTTTGCCCAGCACAGAGTGATCAGTTCTATCGTAACAAGTTGAATGAGATTATTCGCACTCGTTCTTTTGTAGCGCTCTGAAGTGTGTTTTATTTTGATGGTGAGTGGTGATAGGGGGAGAAGGTGAGTGAAGAACACTCGAAAGAAGTGCTGGCCTCTCATCTTCTTCTATGGTGAGAGTGAAGAGAGGAGAGTGACTGAGAGGTGTGGAGAGAGTGAGTGAGAGGTGTGGAGAGTGACTGAGAGGGGTGGAAAGTGACTGAGAGGGGTGGAGAGTGACTGAGAGGTGTGGAGAGTGACTGAGAGGGGTGGAGAGAGTGACTGAGAGGGGTGGAGAGAGTGATTGAGAGGTGTGAAGAGTGACTGAGAGGTGTGGAGAGTGACTGAGAGGTGTGGAGAGTGACTGAGAGGTGTAGAGAGTGAGTGAGAGGTGTAGAGAGTGACTGAGAGGTGTGGAGAGTGACTGAGAGGTGTAGAGAGTGACATATAGTGTATAATATATCATATAATCATTGATGCAATTACGTTTTATATAATTAACTATTTTATTATGATCAACACTTATATACTTAATGTAATGTTTATTAATCATTTATTTTTTTCAATGTATAATATAATAACTCTTATCTCTGAACTCTTCTATTTGTGTAGTCAATAATATGGATGTCTGATGTGATTTCCATTACTCACAATGCTGCCAAAAATCAATGTATTCAGCAACGTGGGATTGTGTTTGAAGAAGTCACAGGTTCAATATTTAATCTTCCCGACTGTTGGTTTATTTGGTCTCTATTTGTACAAGGAATAGTGCCAAGGCATTTTGTTTGGTGACTGCATTGCCGTTATGGCATATGGAGTCACAATTGATTGTTAGTATGTTTTAAAAGAGTATGTTTAGGATAAGTTTCAAGTTACCGAACAGTTCCACATTTTCGATCTTACCAGAAAAAAATATCCATACTAATAATTTCCCTCTTGTGTTTATTTATTTGGTTTCCGCTTTTACACTACGGGTATTAAACATGAAGAATGTAACTATGATACGCACGGGAATATATTGACTAAATATTTAAATTCCTCTGTTTTTATTCAATTTTTAAATGTTTTATCTATGAAAATAGTATCAGTTTATGCAGAAAAATAAATTTTATTTAAATACTAAAAAAAAAACTAAGAACGGGTAATAAATTACTATTGAAGACCCGTTATTTTTAACGGGCAAATACACTAGTGTAATAATATAAATTAAAATAAGTATTGTATAGTTTTTTAGTATATGATCGAAGATGTGGAACCGTTCAATGACTCGAGACTTACCCATAAATTTTCTGCGTTGAAGTAAATGAGTGAATTTTTCACCTGCTAACTGCAGACCTAAAAGTTTGCCTAATACCAAGATACCAACACTAGGAATTAATTTAATTTAATCCCTTCTCATCATAGACTTAAGTTTATTGAATTCTAAAACCAACTAGGGTAAGTTACGAATTATCGGTCAGTTCCAATTTCCACATTTTCGGTCATATAAGAAAAAACGATATGATAATAATTATTAATTTATTTTGGTATCCATGATACCTGAATGTGTTATGGATACCAATTAAAGCCTTGAGGTATCATGGATACCAATTAAAATAAACTAAAATAATAATTATTATATCGTTTTTTCTTATATGACCGAAGATGTCCGCTCATTCGTTCCTTTATAGTTTATCTAATACTTATCTCTCTTATTCCGTTACATACTCTATGTAAAGACCTACACTATGTATGCATTATCATCCACTACCTATGGTGGCAAGGGCCTATGTACCTAGGTGGTGCTGCCAATCCATTTTTCTAAAAGTCACTGCCTTAGTCAGTCTCAGGCCTGGACAAATTATTGAACAGGAGACAAATGACTTTGCCAGAGCCGAGAAAATGTTACAAATTACTACTACCAAACAACCATTATAGCGGTACTTTCACTCCTTGGATTGGTACTAACTAGTTTAATTTGGGCCTAGTTTGGAAGCGATTAAGACTTTAGTGTCGGTCGCACTGCTGTGATCATCATGATAGCCATGGTAGGTAATGAGGATAAAACGGGATAAGTAAGGTAGGGATAGGGATAGATAGGTAAGGTAGGGATAGATAGGTAAGGTAGGGATAGGGATAGATAGGTAAGGTAGGGATAGATAGGTAAGGTAGGTATAGATAGGTAAGGTAGGGATAGATAGGTAGGGTAGGGATAGATAGGTAGGGATAGATAAGTAGGGTAGGGATAGATAGGTAGGGTAGGGATAGATAGGTAGGGTAGGGATAGATAGGTAGGGTAGGGATAGATAGGTAGGGTAGGGATAGATAGGTAGGGTAGGGATAGATAGGTAGGGTAGGGATAGATAGGTAGGGTAGGGATAGATAGGTAGGGTAGGGATAGATAGGTAGGGTAGGGATAGATAGGTAGGGTAGGGATAGATAGGTAGGGTAGGGATAGATAGGTAGGGTAGGGATAGATAGGTAGGGTAGGGATAGATAGGTAGGGTAGGGATAGATAGGTAGGGTAGGGATAGATAGGTAACGAGAATAACAAAGGGATAGCTAAGTAGGAATAGATTGATAGGTAGAGAGAATAAAGCAGGGATAGATAGGAATTGGGATAAATGGATACGTAAATAAATAGACATGGATAGATGGATAATGAAAATTAGTATATATAGAAGAAGACTAATAGTTTGATATTAACATTTTTATTTTTATCAGTATGTTTAATTTCATTCATTTAAAATAGTACTAAATATACTATTCAAACAATAACCTTTCTTCTTTTCAGTAACGTTTCAATTCATATTATTCTACAGAGTTTATTCTAACTTTATTCCTGTGAATTATTTGCATGTATTTTGTGAGGGTGAAATTCAGCGAAGGTTTGTCTCTCGAGACACAGCGTCGTAGTTCTTCCCTAAAGTTTCGTTATCGTCATAGTTTGATGTTACTGACGATGTCTCGGCAGAGATCTCTAAACTTTGGACACTGTAGAGGATTAAGAAAAATATATATCTTATCTTTGGCATGTACTTGATTGTACTCAACATTTTAGATTGATTATTTTGGTTAGTAGCTACATTATTAGTAGGTAATTTTTAGATTCAATTTTGTTATACAAAGTATATCTTTTCATCAACTTTGATGTAGAGATAATAAAGGAATTTTTTGTGTCATTCTGTTTATGATTAACTTAGTTTATATAAATTCTCAAATTTAAAATTCTATGATAGAGGAATTATCTATTATGTTTCTTTTATATATTTATACCATACATCAAATATTACTGTTGGTAACATGGACAGGAAATTTGACTGTTTTTTACTTTTCAAACATTTGTCTCTCATATATTCCCAGTATCTACCTATGATATTTTATGAGAACAAATTATCCTTGTTTGTTCTAGTGTTAATAATATTATTAAAATACTCTATTTATTATCCTTGTTCGTGCCTTTTGTACTAATCAATATCCTCTGTTGCACAAAACCCACTGAATTTTTCATAAAATCATAAAATTCACCATCACACTTCCAATAATTGTACTGATAAGTACATATTAATTTATATGCTCTTTATTTCCTATTAATTCTTAGCTAAAAATATACCTTGAGTATCGCCAGGTGCCTAGGTTTCAAATAACTATTATTTATTATTTATTAATATCCTCTTTATTCATATTCTTTCTTAGGTAGAATTATACCTTGAATTCCATTTTGGCAGATTCTTATTATTCCTCATTATTCTGAAGGTATTAATTTTAGGTAGAATTATACCATGAGTAACGCCATCTGCCCAGGTTTCAAATGACTTTAACGTGGCCCCATTTCTTAGTGTCTGGTTCGAAGGAGAACTTTTGGCACGGAAGTTATTTTGTTTGGACTCGATTATAAGAGATTTATCGAATACTGGATGAGTGCCAGAGAGATATGAGCAACTTGTTCTGGCACTCTGGGTGATACGCAAGCTGTAACTTCATTGTGATGCTGTGAACAAAACGCTTTATTATAAAGCAAAGGGTTGTGACAATATGCTTTTAAAATCATAGATCGTAAGAATATCATAGACGAAATGAAATGGTATCGAATACAATCATGTGGTGTTATGAATGAACCTCTTAAAGTAAGTGTTAAATTATGTATATTTTACATGGTCGAAAATGTGGAACCGTTCGAACCCGGAACTTAACCTACTGTTCATTGAGTTAAAATGTGTTTTAAAATTGTTAATTGTAAACAACGTTTAATCATTAAAAGCGATATTGGTAAATTTAATAATGGTTGAACTTGTATCGATACATATTTTGCTTTAATAAAATTCAATAAGTTTTTTATTAATTTTAAAATGTTAGTAATACATACATTGTTTATAACAACATATATAATTCGTTTACAACATTCAGCAGTCTTATATGCTAGTCAGTAAGTGGTCGTACATTCACCAGAATGTGCTACCTACTTATTTTAGATGCGTATTCGGGTGTACTGTTGAAGCAATAAGTATACAGTGTATGAATAAATGGCTTTCATCATATGTGATAATTCAAATTGTGTTTCTATTGGTTTTAATAGCTTTACTTAGTTATTTAGGAAAAAAATTCAATGAAATACAATTATCCATTATTAATTTAATAAATACAAGTCAAGCATAATAATTATATACTTTAACTTGATGATACTATGTAATAAAATCCTTTATTTCAAATATACTATCTTTAAATAACATTTATAGGGTAAGTGACGAATTATCGGTCAGTTTCACATCTTTGGTCATATAAGAAAAAATAATATAATAATAATAATTTATTTTAATTTTAATTGGTATCCATGATACCTGCAGGTATATGGATACCAATTAAAATAATAGAATGATTATAATATATATTTTTTCTTTTATGACCGAAGATGTGGAACTGACCGATAATTCGTAACTTACCCTATTGTTCATCTAATTAATCTCATCACTGTACATCTTTCCACAGCATCACTCAGACCCACATATTGAAATAGAATGATATTTTCTAAAAAGTGATGACGTCAGCAGAAAGTTTATTCGAAGCAGCAGGAAATATGTTCGCCAATATCAATCAAACGATACGATATCAGTATTTTTGGGTATTATTTTGTTATATTTATTAGGGTAAGTTCCGAGTTATCGGACGGTTCCACATTTTCGATCATGTGATGAAAAATATATGAATAATTATTTACCTTTTTATTTTAATTGATATCCATGATTTACTAACCCTAATCTGAAATGAATTTATCGTAGGGCAATAGAAGATTAAATTATCGTCTCCTATTTATCTTAACAAATGATATAATAATGATAATAATATAATACGAATATCATTTTTAATATATAATATAAATAATATAACAAAATAAAGATGATTTGTATTATACAAAATTATAAATATAAAACACACCGTAACTCTCTATCTGGCTTTTAAATTTATTCACCATTAAAGGGGCAGTTCAGTCAATTTTTGTTTTCATAATATTTAATGTTGAACGATCACTTAGTAAGAATAAAGCATTCTTGTAGAATTAAACGATTGAAAAAAATATAATAAGCGATATATATCATATTTTATAAATTCGATTTAGTTCCTGCGTCCTCCCACAGATGGCGCCACCACTCTGTACTATTTGTTTACATTTTACAGCTGATAACATGTGAACAATTTTTCTATCAACTGTATTAACAGGTAATTTATGAAGAGATGGTTTTCTTTTCAAAACTAAATCTCGAAGGACAGTTTTCAATTTCACAGTTTTTCAAACATATAATAACAGATTCAAGATTCAAGTCTGGGACTGGTTATCATTTTGTTTACGTACCACAATGATTAGTTACGCGGTCCACCGCAGTCCACAGATGGCGCCACTAATTTACAATATACTTTTTATATAAACATTTCTAAAATCAACGAATATTCTTATGTTACATAAATAAATATACTAAATCGATTTAGAACCAATTTGGCGATAGTTTGATTTTGACTGAACTGCCCCTTTAACGATGGCCAATTGGTCCTGCAGGCAGTGTTATTTTTGCAAGCTTATAATGAACCAAAACAGTCAATTATGAAGCGATAAGAGCTGGTCTAAACTTTGCAGCCAATCTGATGTTTGATGCTTTTGTTTCCTATTTACTCAGATAACATCAACTGGTGAACAAAATCAACACATACACATACACAGCATCAACACACCTATACACACACATATGCACTAACAAACAGATCAAGTGTGTTGGAAATGTAGTGATATGACTAGTTTACCGCTAGCAAATAAAGTTTTCACTGTTTTTCCTTAACTTTTTAATATGGGTAAATGATTTAATATGTCATTGTGTATAGTAGGGTAAGTTCTGAGTTATCGGACAGTACTACATTTTCGGACACGTAAGAAAGAACGATATAATAATTATTATTTGTTTTTAATTTTCATTATTATATCGTTCTTTCTTACGTGACCGAAAATGTAGTACTGACCGATAATTAAGAACTTACCCTATTTAACTCGTTATGTTAGGATAAGTATAAATAGGGTAAACAAAATTTGAAAGATTAATATTATATACTTTGTTCTTATATGATCGATAATGTGGAACTGTCTGGTGATTAGGAATTTACCCTATCTGTGAATTAATCAGAAATTTTTGATATATCCAATAAATAGAAATGACTGAAATGATAAACAAATTAAAATAAATTTATAGAGATAATTTAAATTACGGAGGAAAATAAATATATAATACATATACGTATACCAAAACTAATTTACTAAAATAACTAATACATCATGTACCAAAACTAATTTATTAAAATAACTAATACATCATGTACCAAAACTAATTTACTAAAATAACTAATACATCATGTACCAAAAACTAATTTATTAAAATAACTAATACATCATGTACCAAAAACTAATTTATTAAAATAACTAATACATCATGTACCAAAACTAATTTATTAAAATAACTAATACATCATGTACCAAAACTAATTTACTAAAATAACTAATACATCATGTACCAAAACTAATTTATTAAAATAACTAATACATCATGTACCAAAACTAATTTACTAAAATAACTAATACATCATGTACCAAAAACTAATTTATTAAAATAACTAATACATCATGTACCAAAAACTAATTTATTAAAATAACTAATACATCATGTACCAAAACTAATTTATTAAAATAACTAATACATCATGTACCAAAACTAATTTATCAAAATAACTAATACATCATGTACCAAAAACTAATTTATTAAAATAACTAATACATCATGTACCAAAACTAATTTATTAAAATAACTAATACATCATGTACCAAAACTAATTTATTAAAATAACTAATACATCATGTACCAAAACTAATTTATTAAAATAACTAATACATCATGTACCAAAACTAATTTATTAAAATAACTAATACATCATGTACCAAAACTAATTTATTAAAATAACTAATACATCATGTACCAAAAACTAATTTATTAAAATAACTAATACATCATGTACCAAAACTAATTTATTAAAATAACTAATACATCATGTACCAAAAACTAATTTATTAAAATAACTAATACATCATGTACCAAAAACTAATTTATTACAATAACTAATACATCATGTACCAAAACTAATTTATTAAAATAACTAATACATCATGTACCAAAAACTAATTTATTAAAATAACTAATACATCATGTACCAAAACTAATTTATTAAAATAACTAATACATCATGTACCAAAAACTAATTTACTAAAATAACTAATACATCATGTACCAAAAACTAATTTATTAAAATAACTAATACATCATGTACCAAAAACTAATTTATTAAAATAACTAATACATCATGTACCAAAACTAATTTATTAAAATAAATCCTGTACCAAATTAAATAGAAAAAATCAAAGCAGATGTAGAAGTCTTTGATAAATATAATAAATGGTTAAAGTTTTCTCAGAAGCAGCCATCTAATCACCAGTTACAATATTATGTGTCATGTTAATCTGGGTAATTATCGAGACTAATCAGCAGGCTCTACTCACTATACTAATTCTGTGAATCCATTAGCAAGCTATAAACATGCTCTGGGAGAGGAAAATGAAGAGGGGGATTGGATAATATAGGTATAGTGGTAGTGCTATCGCAGTGATAGTGATAGTAGTGTGGTACTGAGTGCTAGTACAGTGATAGTGATAGTAGTGTGATAGTGAGTACTATCGCAGTGATAGTGATAGTAGTGCGATAGTGAGTACTAGTACAGTGATAGTGATAGTAGTGTGATAGTGAGTACTAGTACAGTGATAGTGATAGTAGTGCGATAGTGAGTACTAGTACAGTGTTAGTGATGGTAGTGTGATAGTGAGTACTAGTACAGTGTTAGTGATAGTAGTGTGATAGTGAGTACTAGTACAGTGATAGTGATAGTAGTGTGATACTGAGTACTAGTACAGTGATAGTGATAGTAGTGCGATAGTGAGTACTAGTACAGTGATAGTGATAGTAGTGTGATAGTGAGTACTAGTACAGTGATAGTGATAGTAGTGTGATAGTGAGTACTAGTACAGTGTTAGTGATAGTAGTGCGATAGTGAGTACTAGTACAGTGATAGTGATAGTAGTGCGATAGTGAGTACTAGTACAGTGATAGTGATAGTAGTGCGATAGTGAGTACTAGTACAGTGTTAGTGATAGTAGTGTGATAGTGAGTACTAGTACAGTGATAGTGATAGTAGTGTGATACTGAGTGATAGTACAGTGATAGTGAGTACTAGTACAGTGATAGTGATAGTAGTGTGATAGTGAGTACTAGTACAGTGATAGTGATAGTAGTGTGATAGTGAGTACTAGTACAGTGATAGTGATAGTAGTGTGATAGTGAGTACTAGTACAGTGATAGTGATAGTAGTGCGATAGTGAGTACTAGTACAGTGATAGTGATAGTAGTGTGATAGTGAGTACTAGTACAGTGATAGTGATAGTAGTGTGATAGTGAGTACTAGTACAGTGATAGTGATAGCAGTGTGATAGTGAGTACTAGTACAGTGATAGTGATAGTAGTGTGGTACTGAGTGATAGTACAGTGATAGTGAGTACTATTACAGTGATAGTGAGTACTATCACAGTGATAGTGAGTATTATCACAGTGATAGTGAGTATTATCACAGTGATAGTGAGTACTATCACTGTGATAGCACAGGTTTCTTTTACTAACATATAAATAGTACAGGATACTATTACATCAATAGTAATTATCGTTACTATTACATCAATATTAAATATCGTTACTATTACATCAATAGTGGTGATCGTTACTATTACATCAATAGTAATTATCGTTACTATTACATCAATAGTAATTATCGTTACTATTACATCAATAGTAAATATCGTTACTATTACATCAATAGTAATTATCGTTACTATTAAATCAACAGTAGTCATCGTTACTATTACAACAATAGTGGTGATCGTTACTATTACATCAATAGTAATTATCGTTACTATTACATCAATAGTGGTGATCGTTACTATTACATCAATAGTAATTATCGTTACTATTGAATCAATAGTAGTCATCCTTACCATCACAAATATTGATATCATTTTGATAAAGATCAAATGCATTGCATGGAAATATGCAGCCATGATGATAATTCCTATCAATGGCTTAGCCTACTCATGCAACTGCATTGTGCCACGTCAGCAGTTTAAAACGATATGTCCTGCTTCAGATGTAGAAACTTGTGTTATACGTTTCTGTAGAAGATATGACATCTTTCATTGTCTTCAATGTAGAGATCTCTGATACAATTCTCCGAAAATATTCTCCATGTTTCATAAGAGTCAAAGATTGATTGAAGACCGGAAGTTCAGAGTTCTGCAAATTAACCTACTTACCATTACTGATGTCTTGATTATTGCAGTTGTTTCCCAAAAATTCTAGCGATTTATTGGAAGGGTCTCCTTGGCTATGATCCATCTTAACGAAGTTGTTTAATGATAGTTATATGTAATGAAAAAGGTTAATGATTAAAGAAGTAACCTTCAATTAAGTTAGCATTATATTCAAAAATGAACTTTAGACATTTAAAATGATTATAATTTTTTACAGCATTTAACTGGTTGTTTAAAATAACCAGTGTTTTTATTATCGTGTTCTATGTCCTATTATGTTTCCCATTACCGATCATTGCGTCCTATCAATTCCCTCGATGTCCTAATGATGTCCCAATGGTCTATTAAAAGCTTCTTCTAGACCTGCTATGTTACTAGACTGAGAAACCGATAGTACTGGTACTATTAGAGGAATAGTCGATAGTACTGGTACTATTAGAGGAATAGTCGATAGTACTGGTACTATTAGAGGAATAGTCGATAGTACTGGTACTATTAGAGGAATAGTCGATAGTACTGGTACTATTAGAGGAATAGTCGATAGTACTGGTACTATTAGAGGAATAGTCGATAGTACTGATACTATTAGAGGAATAGTCGATAGTTCTGGTACTATTAGAGGAATAGTCGATAGTACTGGTACTAATAGAGGAATAGTCGATAGTACTGATACTAATAGAGGAATAGTCGATAGTACTGATACTAATAGATGAATAGTCGATAGTACTGATACTAATAGAGGAATGGTGTTACTAGAGACACAAATAGTACTACTGAATTTTTTTTAGGTTTTTATGGAAGCTGTAAAATTTCATCGGATCTGAAATGAAACACCCTGTATAATTTTTTCCTACATAATCGTAAATGTAGATCTTTCCGATAACTAGTAACTTGTCCCTATTCACTGGTAGCTCAGTATTGAATAATTTAAGACAGAGACAGATGAGCCAATGTTTCAACAGTCAACCCAAATACAAACCATAAATATATTCCCTGGGTATTTTGCTCTGCTTCAACTCAAAGGAGGTTATTTTACGGTGTGTGATCATCCTATTAATACCACCCTTTGTCAGGACTCTCCCCTGTACTGACTGGTATAACGTACTTCGTACATATTGTGTAGTTTGTACTGCGTACACATTGTGTAGTTTTTACTGCGTACATATTGTGTAGTTTGTACTGCGTACACATTGTGTAGTTTGTACTGCGTACATATTGTGTAGTTTGTACTGCGTACACATTATTTAGTTTGTACTGCGTACATATTGTGTAGTTTGTACTGCGTACATATTGTGTAGTTTGTACTGCGTACATATTGTGTAGTTTGTACTGCGTACACATTATTTAGTTTGTACTGCGTACATATTGTGTAGTTTGTACTGCGTACACATTATTTAGTTTGTACTGCGTACATATTGTGTAGTTTGTACTGCGTACATATTGTGTAGTTTGTACTGCGTACATATTGTGTAGTTTGTACTGCGTACACATTATTTAGTTTGTACTGCGTACATATTGTGTAGTTTGTACTGCGTACACATTATTTAGTTTGTACTGCGTACACATTATTTAGTTTGTACTGCGTACACATTATTTAGTTTGTACTGCGTACATATTATTTAGTTTGTACTGCGTACACATTATTTAGTTTGTACTGCGTACACATTATTTAGTTTGTACTGCGTACATATTATTTAGTTTGTACTGCGTACACATTATTTAGTTTGTACTGCGTACACATTATTTAGTTTGCAATTTGTATTAGAATATAGTATTTAGTATTTACTTTGCATTATAATGTACTATCTATATTAAGTAGTTTTTACTTATATTATACTTTGTGTATATATAATTTTGAGTATTGTTACTTTGTTCATAAATTGTTTTATATACTTTGTATTATAATGTATAATTATAATGTATTATAATTATATTGTACGTGTAATATATAATTTGTATTATAATGGAGTATATACTGCGTATGTGTATTATATAATGTTGTTACATTTATGCATATACTGCGTATGTGCATTAAATAATTTTGTTACATTTATGCATATACTGCGTATGTGCATTATATAATTTTACCAAAACTTTGTTTCTGCTCCTTGCTACCATCTGTGATATTTTCCATGGAAACTTTTCTAATCAATTAAAGTGTCTGCTGATAAATTAAAGGTGCCCAATTAATGAAAACCAATGGTAATTAGTGGTCGCTAATAAATTAAAATTAGAGTGTGTTGAACAGTCTCTGAATTTAAAATCTATGAAAAAAAAATCTTTACTAAAATATGTGAAAATATTTCTGGAAATGTTCAGAATGTTCATTTGGAAATGTTCAGAATGTTCATCTGGAAATGTTCACAAATGTTCATCTTGAAATAATCACGATGTTCATCACAAAATGTTCACAACTCGTCAGTACATCCGGAAGTTGAACATGATACCCCCTGTGTTCGAGTGAATGGCACCGTATGGATTTTCCGAAGCAGAATTTCATGTACTTGTTCATGTTCATTTACTGTATTTAGTGCTCTAATGAACATCTTAGGAACATTTTAAATATTTCATCATTCGAATCCACACTCTCTTAAAATTCATGTAGCAATCTTTAAATTCAATAAAGAAATAATTAATTTGAATACAGTAAACTTTACTTGAAGAAAATAGGAAGCAAAATAGAGAGTGATTTATTTATGCATTTATTTAATCTTATAGTTTTGTATTCATATTTTATCAATAATAGTATGGTACAGTATAGGAATTAATATCGGTACTTTAAGTATACCGCGTAAATACGTTACACTTGCATTGTATGTAATGCTAATAACTGTTGCAGTTGTATATGTAGGTCTAACCAATAACTTACCTCCTTAACTGCATAACTGATGTTAACTGTTGCAGTTGTGTATGTAGGTCTAACCAATAACTTACCTCTTTACCTGCATAACTGATGTTAACTGTTGCAGTTGTGTATGTAGGTCTAACCAATAACTTACCTCTTTAACTGCATAACTGATGTTAACTGTTGCAGTTGTGTATGTAGGTCTAACCAATAACTTACCTCTTTACCTGCATAACTGATGTTAACTGTTGCAGTTGTGTATGTAGGTCTAACCAATAACTTACCTCCTTACCTGCATAACTGATGTTAACTGTTGCAGTTGTATGTGTAGGTCTAACCAATAACTTACCTCCTTAACTGCATAACTGATGTTAACTGTTGCAGTTGTGTATGTAGGTCTAACCAATAACTTACCTCCTTACCTGCATAACTGATGTTAACTGTTGCAGTTGTATGTGTAGGTCTAACCAATAACTTACCTCTTTAACTGCATAACTGATATTAACTGTTGCAGTTGTGTATGTAGGTCTAACCAATAACTTACCTCCTTACCTGCATAACTGATGTTAACTGTTGCAGTTGTATGTGTAGGTCTAACCAATAACTTACCTCTTTAACTGCATAACTGATATTAACTGTTGCAGTTGTGTATGTAGGTCTAACCAATAACTTACCTCCTTACCTGCATAACTGATGTTAACTGTTGCAGTTGTATGTGTAGGTCTAACCAATAACTTACCTCTTTAACTGCATAACTGATATTAACTGTTGCAGTTGTGTATGTAGGTCTAACCAATAACTTACCTCTTTACCTGCATAACTGATATTAACTGTACCTGTACAGAAGAAGGTGAGTCTTCGTGACCCCTTGACCTCGATACCAAATTGTCAGGGGGGTTAGGGGGGAGGTACAGTACCATTAGACATCTACTGTTTTCACCTAAGGGTGAGTTACGAATTATCGACCAGTACCACATTTTCGGTCATATGAGAAAAACTATTGAATTTAATATTTCAACTGGTTATTTTAATGGTGTCCATGATAATACAGGTATCATGGATACCAATAAAAATATTAGTTATTTTAATTATTCGTATCCATGATGTCTACAGGTATCATGGATACTAAATTAAAATAGCGAGTTAAAATGTTAAATCACATGTTATTTCTTAAATGACCGAAGATGTGGAACTGACCGATAATTCGTAACACACGCAGTAAGAGTTGCTTGCTTCTCTTCATGCACATGAGAGTAAAATTGGTTTCTATGCGGATGATTACTCTCGTAATTATATTTCACTATGTATGTATGTATATAATAACAAATAATCTATTGTATAATAGCAGAACAGTCTCTCCGAAGTCATAGAGGGAGACTATAAACTTATAATTTGTAGCTACGGGTCACAATAATATTGATAAAAAAATTATCGTTTTGATTATTGAAAGTAGAAAAAATTATGTTACAATTATTTAAAAAATGTTTGCTTCTTCTAACAGGGGACCTTTAATAAAAAAATTTTAAAAGTATAAAATATTATGTTACATTAATTTATTCTCAGTGGATGAACAACAGGTACTTTTCCTCTTTTGAGATAATTTAATTTTTAAATTTATAATGTTGAACAACTCTTTCTGTGAGAAGTTTTCCATCCTTCACATTACCATGTCTTAGTCAGATTTATTTACATTATAGAGACTGTTATATTGTTATTTATCGTCTGAATGCATTTCTCTGACAGTATTTAAATAAAGCAAAGGATGTTCCCAGGCAAGAAGGATTTATTCCTGGGATAATAAGGGAATACTCCAGGAAAAGAGGATTTATGCCTTGGATATTAAGGGAATATAACAATAATAAATCCTTCTTGCCTGGGATATCTCCTTATTATCTATGGAATGAATCCTTCCCACCTAGGATATACTTTAAATATCCCAGGGCTAAATCCTTGTTGACTGGGATATCTTCTTACTATCCCATGACTATATAATTCCTTCTTTATACCTGGGACATTTCCTTAATACCTCAGGACTAAATCCTTCTTGCCTGGGATATTTCCTTACTATCCCAGGACTAAATCCTTGCATGGGATATATTCCCAGGACTGAATTCTTGTTGCGTGGGATATATTCCTAGGACTAAATCCTTGTTGCCTGGGATATATTCCCAGGACTAAATCCTTGCGTGGGATATATTCCCAGGACTAAATCCTTGTTGCCTGGGATATATTCCCAGGACTAAATCCTTGTTGCCTGGGATATATTCCCAGGACTAAATCCTTGTTGCCTGGGATATATTCCCAGGACTAAATCCTTGTTGCCTGGGATATATTCCCAGGACTAAATCCTTGCGTGGGATATATTCCCAGGACTAAATCCTTGTTGCCTGGGATATATTCCCAGGACTAAATCCTTGTTGCCTGGGATATATTCCCAGGACTAAATCCTTGCGTGGGATATATTCCCAGGACTAAATCCTTGTTGCCTGGGATATATTCCCAGGACTAAATCCTTGTTGCCTGGGATATATTCCCAGGACTAAATCCTTGCGTGGGATATATTCCCAGGACTAAATCCTTGTTGCGTGGGATATATTCCCAGGACTAAATCCTTGTTGCGTGGGATATATTCCCAGGACTAAATCCTTGTTGCCTGGGATATATTCCCAGGACTAAATCCTTGTTGCCTGGGATATATTCCCAGGACTAAATCCTTGTTGCCTGGGATATATTCCCAGGACTAAATCCTTGTTGCCTGGGATATATTCCCAGGACTAAATCCTTGTTGCCTGGGATATATTCCCAGGACTAAATCCTTGTTTTCTGTGTGATAATGCGTGTTATGAGACCTTGCAGGTGCCATTTGGTAGTTTATACTCTCTTCAATCTCTATTGTTAGTCCCTCTACAACTACCATGTCGTCACTGACGATACACTGCCCTCTTGACGATACACTGCCCTCTTGACGATAGTAATGCCCCAGAATAACCTTACGGATGGGCAACAACATGCTCTCACACACCTCATGATTGTTGTTGCTGATTTTGCACGCATGTGTCTTTTTTTAGGTGTAAATGGATTTGCTGTTGTTTAAAAAGACAACATTTTTCCATTTAAAACAAGAATAATAAAATTTTTAGATAAAATGAATAATGTGTCATGGTTTTTATCAATTTTATTCTTTCAAAAATGTTATTATATGAATAAAATTTATGTATTTTAAAATTATTATCAGTCTTAAACAATTTTTTTCTTGAATAATTACACAATTCAATTAATCAACCTGTAAGTTTACTAATAGAATTCTTTCCCACGTGTCTCCCATTTTTAATTACTATATAGCTACGTATAATTAAAATTTAAACCAATAATACTATATACAAAAGGTACAAAAATTGACTGACGATGTACTAATTAGAATCAAAATAATTGATATATTTGTCTAAGACAATATTCAATTTAAAAAGAATTTTGTGTAGGGTAAGTTACGAATTATAGGTCAGTTCCACATCTTCGTTCATTTAAGAAAAACTGATATAACAATAATTAGATACTAATTTTTATATCGATTTTTCTTGTATGACCGAAGATGTGGAACTGCCCGATAATTCGTACCTTACCTTAAATATTTTTTTAAATTTTATTTAAAATTGCTACCATGGAATGAATATCCAAATCTAAACACCAATAATATTTTCATTGTATCACCATGGCGATATCAAAATCTCTTCCAACTAATTACCATTGCATTCAAAAACCATTGTATTTTTTCCCTTTGATGTTTTATAGGGGATAACTTGTGCAACTTTCATCTATTTACTGCGCATTCTATTGCAAATAAATTAATGAGATTATACGAGGTAAATGATGCCTCCTGAAATAAACACTGGTGCTTGACCTCATCATGACAATAAATTATTAATTTTATATTGAATGCAGTAGAAGTCCTCTATAATGAAATCTTGTATAGTGAATAGTAAAAAATTACGAGTCAAATTGACTCAAAATTTGGGTTTTCAGTTTGTTCCAAAACCAGCTTAACAATGTGAGTCAATTTGACTCATCCTAACATTTTACTCAAAAACAAGAGTCATATTGACTCCCAATTCATAGTCAGATTGACTCAGGTAGAGTCAATCAAGAAAAAAGGCCCCAATATTGGAATTTTCCAAGCCTTGACTCAAGCGATGAGTCAGGATGACTCGAAAAAATTTCTAAGTGTGTCCTGACTCCTGAGTAAGAAAGTACTCAGAATAGTGAACAAATTTTCTTTAGTCTACCTTAAAAGGGCCATCATTTTTTAGAAAACTGGTGGGTCCTTTTATGGCAGACTGAAGAAATTAGACCACTATACAGGGTAGTTCTTTACTTAGGACACTACATAATATTTCATTACACAATTTAAATAGAATATGAATACTAATAATTAATTATTTTTCCTTACGTGATCGAAAATGTGGATCCGTCCGATAACTCGAAAATTAGCCATCATTTTTTTATTTCTTTCGCTTGCAATATCGTTCAATTAAAATTATATACACAAATATTCATTAATTAAGATATCACAAATATACGCAATACTATTAACAATTAATACCAATGTAGGAACATTACATCCAAATAGTAACATTAGCGCCCACGTGAATAAGCAAAGAGAACATTCTCAGTAACGCAATCCCAGCAAAATTCCCTCCAATTTTAAGGCCCATAACTGTTACTGCCGTATTTTATGGGCCCCGCCGTAACCCCCCGGCCGTACTGCCACCGAAGCTTTGGATGGTCGATGCATCGTCAGGGCGAGTTAGATGGGGTGATTAGGTATGATTTGTACGCTGATTTATTGGTTGGTATGAAGGTCAGAGTTGTGAGTGTGACACGGATTAGAATATCGACCAAATGCATGCACTGGGTCACTAGCTCTGGCTGGTACCTCTCTATTTAACACTGTTTGAATACTAGGGTAAGTTATGAATTATCGGTCAGTACTACATCTTCGGACATATGAGAAAAAACAATATAAAAATTGTTATTAGATAGCACTGTGTAATAATAACAATTTTTAGATTGTTTTTTTCTTATATGACCGAAGATGGAGTTCTGACCGATAATTCGGAACTTACCCTAATACATTTATTGAAAAAAAAAACAGATTAAATATGGTAATACAGTAGAACACCTGAATAATGAAATCCTGTATAGTGAATGTAGTGTCCTGAGTAAGAAAATAGCCTCTATAGTGAACAAATTTTTCTTTAGTCTGCCATAAAAAAAAAGTTTTGAAGACATAATTTCTTCAAAACTTTAGACTTTTAAAAAATTACAAAATTAAAAATTTTACAGAAAATTTTAAAAAATTACCAAAAATTCAAGGTAATAAAACTGTTCTTTCTTTAATTGTAACCTTTTCACCTCCCTTCACACGTTTCTTTAACCTTTTGCTCTTTTCACCTTTCTTTCATTTCCAATTGAAATGGAACGATGTATTCCTGGTTCTTCAACTAACAAAAATCCCTTTGATATTTTGCATTCGATATTCCCAATGGGGTTAGTTACGAGTTATCGACCGGTTCCACATTTTCGGACATATAAGGAAAACCTGCACATTAATTATTATTTAACTTTTGGTATTCCTGTTGAAATTACGAGTTAGGTTATAATTATTATACATTTCTTTGATACATGGTCTAAAATGTGAACTTATCCGATAGGGCAAGGTACGAATTATCGGTCGGTTTCACATCTTCGGTCAAATAATAAAAATCGATATAATAATTATTATTTATTTTAATTGATATTCTTTTTTTTATGTGTCCGAAAAGATGAAACTGTCCGATAACAGGTAACATCCCTGTATACTCACTCGATTAAAATCTATTTTATTTTTTCATTCCGAGCGACATGAATAGCGTAATATTTGTTATCATTGCCTGCTCTTCCGTCAATGACAGTCTGAATATCTAAATGATAACTCCATTTGTTTGGCTAGGAATTTGCTGTCACTCTCATGTGCCTAGATAAATATCCAAACAAACAACCTTTCAATGGTAATGGCCAATTTTAAAAGCAACGCCGCATATTTTAACATAAACAAAAGGGTCCGTCGTCCAGACACTCACAGTATTCTGTAAGTGGGCGCTAACTCATGAACCAATCTAATCTTTAGAAGAACAATTTTTTTCAATTTTTTTTTTTCAAGAAAAGAAAAACACATTTTTTTTCAAGAAATCCAATTTGAATGTCCGACCTACATTGAATTATGTCACCACCCCCCACTGTCCGAGTACTGCGATCATATATGACTGTCCGAATAGTACGACGTTTCAGTAGAAACTATATACATATAGAGATATTTTTGGTTTTCCTCATTGGTACTTAATTATTATAATTTATATAAAAATTAATCTAAAAATAGTACATTAGTGCTATTTTATCGGTATTCTATTCTAAAAACTAAATTAATTAATTAAATTATCTTCTCCATTTCAGATCATGTAGAAAAAATGTTACCTGTTAATTTTACCAGTACATATATTTTACTTACATGATCGAAGATGTGGAACTGACCGATAATTCAAGTTTACCCAATCAACATTCTAATAATTTTCCCTCTCTTATACATAGTAATAACCCGAGTTATCGAACAATTCCACATTTTCGATCAGGTAAAAACTATTTAATTTAAACTCATTATTTTCCTATATGATCGAAGATGTGAAACTGTGCGATAATTTGTAACTTACCCTATCAACATTCTAATGGTCTGTCCATAGTAATAACTATAGGGGTTGTGACAATACGCGTTTAAAATCATAGATCCTGAAAATATTATAGACGGATTGAAGTAAAGAGTATTGAATCGTTCTGAACCAGCGGTATATTGTATTCGATACCATTTCACTTCGTTTCGTCTATGATATTCTCAAGATTTATGATTTCAAAGCATATTGTCACAACCCTATAGTAATAACCCTTAATTAGAAGGACCGTGTCTTCTTCTACATAGCCATAGGAGAGGTAACATGTAGGGGAGTACCTGGATAGTGAGCTATATTTACCTACCCAGGTACCTACCCCCTTGTTCCCTTATACTTATAATAGATTTAAGGGTCAGTGTTCCCCAGAACAGTGTGTCCCGTGTACCAGTGTCTATACCGTGTGCCAGGCTTTTCTTAGGCTGTAGAAGGGTGTACCTCATCATGTTGAGTAGATGCATGGGCTAATATCTTAGAAGTTTCTAGGTAACTGTCCCTAATGCCTATGGTCTGATCATAGATAATTATCACTGAGTGTCACCCTTTTTCTTACTGGGATGTTTTCTACGGATGTAGAAATAAAATTATGCAACTTTTGATCTTTTGGATACTAGAGTAAGTTCTTAATTATCGGTCGGTACTACATCTTCGGACATATAAGAAAAAAAAATAAAAAAAATGTCATTATTAACAATTTTTTTGTACTCTTTTATATTTTAGAACACAAATGTACGCTTACATTAGTTTAAACTCAATTGTGATTTTTTTAAACTTTTTTAAAATATGTTTTCTTTACCTATATATTAGAAGAACATCATAGAAAACCCGTTTTCTTTTTACTGAAAGTAATTTATGGCATGATTATAGGTTTAACTATAAAGTTTAGACAGGGGTAATATTTATATCCGTATTTCCCTGTGATTTTCCTTCAAATTTCATCGACTGACTTCAAGGACCCATTGGCTCTTCAGTCGTAATTATTATGATCTATTTAATTTAATGGCCTCTTCCAAGACAATCACAGTCAATCATAGAGGCATTAACGGGAGTCTTTTGATTGACATCCAATCAAAATGTTGTCAATCAATAGATATCTAATCAAATCAAATATACAGGGAGTTTGTGTTAGTCTGTTGTGTTTCCTTTGCAATCAGGTTAAGACCATACAATCTAATAACAGAAGAGAAGGTCTTGGGGAGAGAGTAAAGAACACAGTCCTTATGAGTGAGTTCAGAAAGGGGCTTGGGGAGAGAGTAAAGAACACAGTCTTCATGAGTTAGTACAGAGAGGGGCTTGGGGAGAGAGTAAAGAACACAGTTTTTATAATTGAATAACAGAGAGGGGCTTGGGGAGAGAGTAAAGAACACAGTTTTTATAAGTGAATAACAGAGAGGGGCTTGGGGAGAGAGTAAAGAACACAGTTTTTATAAGTGAATAACAGAGAGGGGCTTGGGGAGAGAGTAAAGAACACTGTTTTTATGAGTGAGTAACAGAGAGGGGCTTGGGGAGAAAGTAAAGAAATCAGTCCTTATGAGTGAGTAACAGAGAGGGGCTTGGGGAGAAAGTAAAGAATTCAGTCTTTATGAGTGAGTAACAGAAAGGGTCTTGGGGAGAGAGTAAAGAACACTGTTTTTATGAGTGAGTAACAGAGAGGGGCTTGGGGAGAAAGTAAAGAAATCAGTCCTTATGAGTGAGTAACAGAGAGGGGCTTGGGGAGAAAGTAAAGAAATCAGTCCTTATGAGTGAGTAACAGAGAGGGGCTTGGGGAGAAAGTAAAGAAATCAGTCCTTATGAGTGAGTAACAGAGAGGGGCTTGGGGAGAAAGTAAAGAATTCAGTCTTTATGAGTGAGTAACAGAAAGGGTCTTGGGGAGAGAGTAAAGAACACTGTTTTTATGAGTGAGTAACAGAGAGGGGCTTGGGGAGAAAGTAAAGAAATCAGTCCTTATGAGTGAGTAACAGAGAGGGGCTTGGGGAGAAAGTAAAGAATTCAGTCTTTATGAGTGAGTAACAGAAAGGGTCTTGGGGAGAGATTAAAGAACACAGTTTTTATGAGTTAGTGTAAAGAGAAGATTGGGGAGAGAGTAAAGAACACAGTTTTTATGAGTTAGTGTAAAGAGAAGATTGGGGAGAGAGTAAAGAAATCCGTCAAAACTCACTCATCAAATTTGTACTCCTAAAAGATTTTCATGTTATTTTATTATTGTGCTTTAAGATTTTTATATATTTATTCGTATTTTGTAACATAATTAATTACACATGGTGAATGAAATAGAGATTTTATTTTGTATAGGGCGAAAATGATCCGAATTGGACCTGATTTTCAGATAAGAGTATTCAAACTTTACTTCAAAAATAATATCCTATTTTAAGAAATTACCACAAGTATTTTTTCTCTGTATAACTTGATCAGCTCCAGTAATTGAATATTTACACTGAATCACTAAATCTAAAAAGTACCAGATTTCTTGAGAGTTCTCAAGTTAAGAAACTGTGAGTAAGAACACGAAAAACTAACTCTGAAGTAGCATTAGAAATGAGTTCGAACTTGACATCCCTTACGTGACTTCCAAACACTGACAGGAAGAACGAAAGAAAACTTTCAAGAATCTGAGTAGGCTTAGGATAAAATGTACTTAATTATTAACTACATGTTTTTCTAATTGAATACTCTATGAGAAAATATGTGTGGAGCTTTAGTTGCGTGTGGAATGCTTTCCCAAAATAACATGTGTAATATAAAATATATAGGTTTGATGACGAGGCACAAGTGGATGGTGAGAGTCAGCTGGATATTATTTTAGCATCAAAAGTATTTCTGCCGCAGCCAGCAGAGAATATTTTTAATATTGCAAGAGTGTGAGCCTCTTGCTTGACTTTGGTCTAAAGAGGCTTCTGTTTCATCAGTATTTTAAGGCTACTAGAGCCATCAATCATGTGTGAGGCGCCCAGCGATCAACACTGATGGCTGGAGTGCATTAGGTATACATGATGCGGCTGGTAGAGGGTATCCTAGATACAATGTAGATGATGAGGCCTGCAGACACTGTAGATGATGAGGCCTGTAGACACTGTTGATGATGAGGCCTGTAGACACTGTTGATGATGAGGCCTGTAGACACTGTTGATGATGAGGCCTGTAGACACTGTAGATGATGAGGCCTGCAGACACTGTTGATGATGAGGCCTGTAGACACTGTAGATGATGAGGCCTGTAGACACTGTTGATGATGAGGCCTGTAGACACTGTATTTGATGAGGCCTGTAGACACTGTTGATGATGAGGCCTGTAGACACGTTGATGATGAGGCCTGTAGACACTGTTGATGATGAGGCCTGTAGACACTGTTGATGATGAGGCCTGTAGACACTGTAGATGATGAGGCCTATAGACACTGTAGATGATGAGGCCTGCAGACACTGTTGATGATGAGGCCTGTAGATACTGTAGATGATGAGGCCTGTAGACACTGTTGATGATGAGGCCTGTAGACACTATTGATGATGAGGCCTGTAGATACTGTAGATGATGAGGCCTGTAGACACTGTTGATGATGAGGCCTGTAGACACTGTTGATGATGAGGCCTGTAGACACTGTAAATGATGAGACCTGCAGACACTGTTGATGATGAGATCTGTAGATACTGTAGATGATGAGGCCTGCAGACACTGTTGATGATGAGGCCTGTAGACACTGTAGATGATGAGGCCTGTAGACACTGTAGATGATGAGGCCTGTAGACACTGTAGATGATGAGGCCTGCAGACACTGTTGATGATGAGACCTGTAGACACTGTTGATGATGAGGTCTGTAGACACTGTAGATGGTGAGGCCTGTAGACACTGTAGATGATGAGGCCTGTAGACACTGTAGATGATGAGGCCTGTAGACACTCTAGATGATGAGGCCTGTAGACACTGTAGATGATGAGGCCTGTAGACACTGTAGATGATGAGGCCTGTAGACACTGTAGATGATGAGGCCTGTAGACACTGTAGATGATGAGGCCTGTAGACACTGTAGATGATGAGGCCTGTAGACACTGTAGATGATGAGACCTGTAGACACTGTAGATGATGAGGCCTGTAGACACTGTAGATGATGAGGCCTGTAGACACTGTAGATGATGAGGCCTGTAGACACTGTAGATGATGAGGCCTGTAGACACTGTAGATGATGAGGCCTGTAGACACTGTAGATGATGAGGCCTGTAGACACTGTAGATGATGAGGCCTATAGACACTGTAGATGATGAAGCCTCTAGACACTGTAGATGATGAGGCCTGTAGACACTGTAGATGATGAGGCCTGTAGACACTGTAGATGATGAGGCCTGTAGACACTGTAGATGATGAGGCCTGTAGACACTGTAGATGATGAGGCCTGTAGTCACTGTAGATGATGAGGCCTGTAGACACTGTAGATGATGAGGCCTGTAGACACTGTAGATGATGAGGCCTGTAGACACTGTAGATGATGAGGCCTGCAGACACTGTAGATGATGAGGCCTGTAGACACTGTAGATGATGAGGCCTGAAGACACTGTAGATGATGAGGCCTGTAGACACTGTAGATGATGGGGCCTGAAGACACTGTAGATGATGAGGCCTGTAGACACTGTAGATGATGGGGCCTGAAGATAATGAAGCTGAGAGACGATATAAATAATTTTGTAGATCTAAGAAATAATAATTTTATAATAATTTTCGAATATTTAGATCTGAATTTTCATGCTACTCCTTTTATTTTATTTTATGATGTATTTTAATATATTTGTATACCTTCCAGTTGAGTAAAAAGATAGAGCTGCCCCTTGCCTCATATTCTCTATCAAAATAAGTCTAAGCCACGTAGATGTGGCTCACGCTCAATTAACCTTTTCATATCGCATGATTTCCCCCTCTTTGGAACAGGCTTCTTTTTTCAGTGTGTGCCAATCTCTGGCAATATTCAGTGAGATAGAAGTCTATTCCGAGCTGACAGCTATTTATCGAGCCTGCCTACCTACCTCACTGCCCACTAAACCAACTGACAGGAATACATTGGCCTGTGGGCCTGCCTGCCAAGTAATTGCGAATTTACTCGTTAATGGCAGATTATGGTGGCCAGTATGGGTAGATAAAGGCAGTGACTCTAAAAAATACGGTGGCTACCTTTCTGCTACGGCTATTAAAGATATCACCATAGATTAATGGATGTATTATGGGATATTATTGGTGGGAATATGGAAGGTAATGGAAGAGATCATTATCATAGTTTATCAGATAGTTATGGTAGATTTTATAAGGGAGTATGGGAGATGAAGGTAGAGACTTTAAAGGAACTGGTGTACTCAGATTATAATTTATGGTGTACCATATAGAAAGATTAAGTGATGACCCCCCTTAATCTTCAATGGCCCCACTATAACCTTCTTTCCGGTTACTTACTTTGCAGATAGATTGTTTTGGGTATCATGGAAGATTGTGGAAAAAAAATTGGTTCAATGAAAAAATGGTTATTACATTCTTATCTTTTTATAGTTTTTAGTAATGTATGTAATTGTACAAAGTATAAAATATGCAAGTCATTTAATAGTATCGCTCTGAATTATCGGACAGTTCCATATTTTCGATTCTATTAAAAAATATTATAATTATTACTTAACTTTTAGTTTAGTTGATACTTGGTATCCATGTTACCTGCAGGTATCATGGATACCAACTAAACTGAAAGTTAAATAATAATTGTTGTATATTTTTTTCTCATGCACATGATCGAAAATGTGGAACCGTTCGATAACTCGGAACTTACCCTAGCTCCTGAAATCTGTTTCATGTTACCATCACATATATTTTGCTAATTTAATTGGGGACATTAACTTTAATATTCTTTGGTAATAGCCTTTCTCTATATTAAAATGAAACAGATTAATTTTCTCCTAATGGTAAATATGTCAGGTCACTAATGGATAATTATTTAAACAATTAAATAAAATAGGACACTCCATTATTTTTATTCTATAATTAGTTGATTACCAAATATAAAGAATATCTTACCACGAGGAACTGCTTAGTAAGATATCCTAGGGAAGACGTATTTTTTCCTGGGATATTAAGGGAATATCCTAGGGAAGAAGGATTTATTCCTGGAATATTAAAAGAATATCCAAGGGAAGAAGGATTTATCCTGGGATATTAAGTGGTATCCAAAGCAAAAATGACTTATCTCTGGGATATTAAAAGAGTATCCCAGGCAAGAAGGATTTATTCCTGGGATATTAAGAGAATATCCTAGGCAATAAGAATTTATTCCTGAGTTATTAAGAGAAATCCTTCTTACCTGGGCTAATTAATATTCTCTTTGGTAGCAAGCTAAATATGTTGGTTTAAAAAGGAAAGTATAAATATTTACAGGTAAATCCACTACAGCTTACGCCCGTTGAACGGACACCCCCAACAAAGGATAATAGTTGTCCGTTCTACCGGACTGCAGCTCGCTACAACGACCTCTTTAAATCATATTGTTTAATATATTTTTTATCCGTCTACCAAGTATCTAGTCAAACATTTAATAAATTCAGAGGTATTACAATTTATAAAACTACAATCAACACTTTAATGTATTGTTTTCAGATTTTATTTTATAATAGTTACAGTTATAAGCTATCTACCTTATTATTTTGTACATTTATACAGGTTGTCCAACACTTTTGTTGCCAAACTTTAACATAAGGTTGCATTCGTCGAAATAAACACTTTTTATTTAGGTATGGTCTAAAATGCTTAGTTAAAGAGATACAAGGTTAGGAAAGTAGTATCTGTACAATTTATTATTATTTGTTAACGTCATTTTTTTTAATGTTGCAATAAGAAGAAAAACATTTTTAACAGTAATTATTAGGAGCACAAGAAACTTGATCTTAAATTAGGTTACATGTTTTCAATTTTTTTTTTTTTTTTTTTTCAAAGGCCCCCTGCCAGAAGAAGCAAACCTTCTTTAAATAATTAAAAAAAAGCAATTATCTTTATTAAGACAATGAACATTAAAAAATGAAAGATAAGCTTCTCTGCTCTACTTCAAACTGCCTCCCATTTGTTGCGCTGCAGCTGTTCAAACGTTTGTCCAATGATTGGTGGACGCGAGCAAAGACACCAGGAGTTTAACGAATCCTTGCAGGAAAAACGTTTGAACGCTTGCATTGCAACAATTGGGCGGCAGTTTGAACACATTTTGCAAACATGTAACCTAATTTAAGATTAAGTTTTTTGTGCTCCTTATAATTACTGTTAAAATTTTTTTGTTTCTTAGAGCAACATTAAAAAAATGACGTTGTAACTCTTTAACTAAGCATTTTAGACCATACCTTCATAAAATAAAATGTTTATTTCGACGAATGCATCCTTATATTAAAGTTTGGAAACAAAAGTATCGGACACCCTGTATAAGTAAGTTATATAACTATTAGCTATAAGATTTTCATAAAAACTTTCATTTAATAATAATCTGAGATTATTTAGCTTCATTAACGTTCCTTTGAAATGCTTATTTTCGGTCAAATAAGGAATAACATTATAATCTAACACGTTCTTTTAATTGGCAAAGAGATAAAAAGAATTAAACTGTATAGGTTTTTCTTATATGACAGTAAATATGGAACTGAACATAAAGGGTATACACACGTAGGGTTTTTTAAGTCTTTCCACCAGACTTTTTGATAAGCTCCTCCCACTTTTTCCACGAGAATATAAGAAAAAAGGATGTAGTTGTTATTTATTTTAGTTTGTATCCATGATACCTGCATGGATACCAACTGAAATAAATATTAATTATATCCTTTTTTCTTATATTCTTGTGGAAAAAGTAGTAGGAGCTTAGCAAAAAGTCTGGTGCAAAGACTTAAAAAACCCTACGTGTGTACGGCACTTAAGAAAAGACTTTGAAAGTCTGGTATTCCATCAGAGGACATTTTTCAGTTAAACTCATGAGGAACCTATTTAGTCAGAGATTTCGAAGTTTGAAATCAGTGGCCTGAAAGTAATGGCTCATTTGACTCTTTAAGTAGTCTCCCATTAAAACTTGCAATTGGCCCATTCTTTCATGTCCGAAGTATTCGTCTTCAATAAAGTGTTCGTGTTTTACTGTGTCATTGCCTGAAATATAACTCAAAAGTGAGTAAGGTACGGATTATCGGACAGTTCTATATTTTCGGTCTCATAAGAAAAAAATATATAGTTTAAAATTGTAACTCGTTAAGCTAATTAAACTAACGAGTTAAAATGGTAAAAAAAATCAAAGACATTAGTTTTCCATTAAAAAGAAGGAGTACATTATATAATGGCAAATAATATAGTTTATTCTGATGTTACATCACTTACCCCATTTAAGTAAGATTTCTAGCATTATCTCCCTGGTATCAACCATATGCTCTCCCGTATTTTTCTGTGCATCTTTTCCCAATTGTTTCTTAGCATTTCCCCAATCTACTGTTTTTTTTTTATTTCCCCAATCATTTCTTAAGCCTCCCATTATTGTTTCTTTGTATTTCCAAATTTGACTGAAGAGATCCAATTTATATGGTTGAAATTCATAAAGGGGTTCCCTAAGGCACTGTATGGTTATTTTCTATAAATATGTATCCTTTTCCCCTTTGCTTCTCAGATTTTCCCCTTTGTTTCTCCATCTCCTTTCCCTTCTCGCTCCTCCTTTCCAATTTCCCATCTTCTCTCCCACTTCCCCACCTCTTTTCCCTTATTTTCCCCACACCGTTTCCCCAGTGCCGATCAAATGAACCCAAGCGGTTCCAATAAAGAGTTCCTCTCCCGAATCAAATTCCCTCGGATTGTTCTCCCCATTGACAGTCTGGCTCTACTCCAGATACAGCCGCTAACAATTGACCCACATACACTGTCTCTTACCTACCCCTCTACTGTACAATCCAATTAACCACTTCTCAATTAAATAGACTTTCACTAGATTTATATATAATTGAATCTAATGTATGTTATTTTTAAATGATTTTTTTTAGATAAAAAAAGCTCAAATTGCTCATGTCTTAAATTAATCTTATGAAAAATGATTGGAAAAAATTCTGGGTGGACGTGAACCTTCGAATAAGATAAATATCATCTATCATGATGCAAATAAACTTTAATTTGAGTTTTGAAATTCTATCATAGATTATAGAAAAATATTATATATATAATATATATTACCAATAATAATTTTTGAATACCCAGTAATCGGAATACCATAATAGAATACCTCCTAAATTGAACAATTTAAACCCATTTCTAACTACTATTTGTTTCAGACTTAATAATTAATTATAATGTTGTATTAAATAGAACAATATGCATTATGCATTTCCTATTTATTTTCGAATAATATTCGTGCATTATAGTATTCGAATTATCCATTCTAAAGGGCCGTACACACGTAGGGATTTTAAGTCTTTCCACCAGACTTTTTGCTAAGCTCCTCCTACTTTTACCACGAGAATATAAAAAAAAGGATACAATTATTATTTATTTCAGTTGGTATCCATGATACCTGCAGTGATTATGGATACCAACTGAAATAAATAATAATTATATCGTTTTTTCTTATCTTCTCGTGGAAAAAGTAGGAGGAGCTTAGCAAAAAGTCTGGTGGAAAGACTTGAAAAACCCTACGTGTGTACGGCCCTTAAAGCTTGTCCACCACACCTAACTTTTGAAATAAGACTCTAGCTCTGTTTGGAAATGTTCTATTACCTAGGGAGTTTGTACCGTCTCTGAAAAAAAGGAGTAGCTATTTTTACACCCAATAGTACAATATGTTAGTCATGTACACTTGTATAGTCAAAAGAATAGTGTATCCACAATGATTTTTCCACTATTTACTAATTTCTTATTTTCAAAAATAAACTAATTGTATGTTTGTAGATATTTTAAAATTGGTCTGGAAACATGGTGACAAATTTATAAAATCAGAAAAAGATAGGAAATTAGAAAACTGTGATTTAATAAATTAACATAATGCGGTGACTCTTTTCTTTGATAAAAAATGCTGTGTTGGTCTAGTTTATTATCGATTTATTTAAAAGTAAAATGACCAAATTCTCATAATATCCATTTAAACTAATCTATCGTATGTTTATCCATATCTATGTGTTCAGTAATCTTGGTTATGGTAATTTTCGAGTTATCGGACGGTTCCATGTTTCCGATCAAGTAAGGAAAAAATATATGATTATTATCATTTAACTTTTATGTTAATTGGTATCCATGATACCTGCATGTGTCATGGATACCAATTAGAATTAAAATTGTAAAAAGTTCGATAACTTGGAATACCCTAATTATTTTAAGTTAATAACATTCATAATTTGTACTCTCGAAATGTAACCAATTTTATCATGTTCATGATTTAATTTGTTTCACATTAATTAGAGACTTAAATAATAACATAATCATATTCCTAAAATAGTATTAATCCCTGAAAATGTATTAATCCGATTACTACTCTGCGGATTATCAGAATAAGAAGGAATTCATTGTATGAAATAGTTCTGAAGTACAGACTCGTATTATCACTTCAATGCGCATTATTATAGAGAGAAGATGGTACGAAGCCTGGGGGAGTACCTCATAACTCGAGATATCTCGCCTCAGTTATCTTATACACAGAGATATCTCGCCTGAGTTACCTTACACACAGAGATATCTCGCCTGAGTTACCTTATAACTCGAGATATCTCGCCTTATCTACCTTATAACTCGATATATATCGCATTATCTACCTTATAACTCGAGATATATCGCATTATCTACCTTATAATTCGAGACATATCGCCTTATCTACCTTATTACTCGAGATATATCGCCTTATCTACCTTATAACTCGAGATATATCGCCTTATCTACCTTATAACTCGAGATATATTGCCTTATCTACCTTATAACTCGAGATATATCGCCTTATCTACCTTATAACTCGATATATATCGCATTATCTACCTTATAACTCGAGATATATCGCATTATCTACCTTATAATTCGAGACATATCGCCTTATCTACCTTATTACTCGAGATATATCGCCTTATCTACCTTATAACTCGAGATATATTGCCTTATCTACCTTATAACTCGAGATATATCGCCTTATCTACCTTATAACTCGAGATATATTGCCTTATCTACCTTATAACTCGAGATATATCGCCTTATCTACCTTATAACTCGAGATATCTCGCACGAGTTACCTTATACACAGAGATATCTCTCATTGATAATTTATAAATTTACTAATATTGCATTATCATATGTTATATAAGAGATAATTCAAACCTTACTAATTTATCCTTTTGTCAATTTTATATTTTGCATGTAAGGATTACATTTTCCCCAGTCTTTATCTTGAACTACTTTTATTTCTTATTTCAGAGAGATTAAGTGTTTAGGCAGACTACCATTGGACCCTAAGGACATGTCAAACCTGTGCTCTAATTACTATTTAGTATTTAAAGTGTATTGAAAAGACGAGAAAAAGTGTTTAACGGGTAATGATATCGATAATATCATCTAATAAATAATATAGTATCAAAAAAATTTTTTTAGGTATTTTTGTCACGTTTTAATAAATTTGGTATAAAATTCATGCTTTCTATTGTCAGTAGAACGAAAATGTTACAATTTAACGATATCTACAAGTTTATATTAGGAACTCGTATTTAAAAATTGCATATATTTTTTATTTCACTTTTTTGTTTTATTTTGAATTTTCATGAAAATCCACATTTTTTCTTTCACTTTTTGCTTTATATTGCATTTTCATGAAAATCCACTTTTTTTTCTTTCACTTTTTATTTTATAATGAATTTTCATGAAAATCCACATTTTTTCTTTCACTTTTTGCTTTATATTGCATTTTCATGAAAATCCACATTTTTTCTTTCACTTTTTACTTTATATTGCATTTTCATGAAAATCCACATTTTTTTCCACTTTTTGTTTTATATTGAATTTTTATGAAAATCCACATTTTTTCTTTCACTTTTTCTTTATATTGAATTTTCATGAAAATCCACATTTTATCTTGTCTAAAAAGATTTTTCTCCGTACAGGCTTGAAAATATCTGACTAATTCTTTAATTTATTCTTTCCCTTTATTTTTATGTAAATCAATATATTGTAAAAAGTTTTTGTTTTATCCTTTACAATAAACTATACTATTATCAGTAGCTGTACTCTCATGCTGACTCTAATATATGTACCTAATAATTCAGTGAATGTGTCCTAATTTTTTTTACCAATTAGTGCCAACTATTCGTGTGTCTTCAGTAGCAAGCAGACAGGTATAACCAATTAGCGCTACTTCGTTAATTAGTTCACTTACCTGTCCTTGATGCTCGATTGATAATTAAAAATGGAGTGGTTGCTTACCTACCAAACTTTTTTATTTTGATTGCTGCATCGAAACGGAATATTGTCGAATTGAATATTTTAGTGGTATAAAAGAATTCATTAAAATTTATATGTTCAATAATAGATTCACTCAAAAATGTTCTACTCTAACCTATATTTCATCCAAAGTTATTAATTCAAATCAAATTTATATCATTTTTTTAAATTTCAATCTAATATTACCTTGAAATCTATGAAACCAATTAATTTTGAAGCCATCAGCAAATATAGATTTTATATTCATGTAATGGTCATTCTACATTTCCCATTTAATTTGAATGTAATTCGATTTAACATCATATACCTAATATTTTCTTATTTTTTCTTTTTTCCAGCTGACTCGAGTTTTCTTCTGGCCAATGCTCAGATAGTTGACTACCCAATAGTGTACTGCAATGAAACTTTCATCAAGATATCAGGATACAACCGGGCAGAGGTACGTCCTACCCTTACTCAAAGTTGAAAATGATTTACAATAGAAAACACAATAATATTCTAACTAGATAATACAAGAATGGACTTACTTAAATTCTACTAAAGAATACTAGAATATTTAATATTAAATAATACTAAAAGATTCTTTCTTGAGAAAGTAGTTAAGATGTTGCTGTAAAACCAGTTCTTGCCTCCACATGATCCAATTACCATGTTTCGACACTGTCCAAAACGTGACGATAAAATCCAATCACCTCTGAATTCAGCTTTCAAACTTTTGATAGCAATCTTCAATGTATTTTTGAAAAGGGTTTGCAGTTCTGGATTTGACCATTTTAAATATCAATCGATTTCGTTTTATTTGCCATGAAACCGGGGTGACAAACAAATATAGTATAGACTATTATGGTTAGTATAAGTATAGTCCATTATAGGACAGTCCATTATAGTATAGTCCATTATAGTACAGTCCATTATAGTATAGTCCATTATAGTACAGTCCATTATAGTACAGTCTATTACAATACAGTCCATTATAGTACAGTCTATTACAGTACAGTCCATTATAGTACAGTCTATTACAGTACAGTCCATTATAGTACAGTCCATTACAGTACAGTCCATTATAGTACAGTCTATTACAGTACAGTCCATTACAGTACAGTCTATTACAGTACAGTCCATTACAGTACAGTCTATTACAGTACACTCCATTATAGTACAGTCCATTATAGTACAGTCCATTATAGTACAGTCATTACAGTACAGTCCATTATAGTACAGTCTATTACAGTACAGTCCATTATAGTACAGTCCATTATAGTACAGTCTATTACAGTACACTCCATTATAGTACAGTCCATTATAGTACAGTCTATTACAGTACAGTCCATTATAGTACAGTCCATTATAGTACAGTCCATTACAGTACAGTCCATTATAGTACAGTCTATTACAGTACAGTCCATTATAGTACAGTCCATTACAGTACAGTCCATTATAGTACAGTCTATTACAGTACAGTCCATTACAGTACAGTCTATTATAGTACAGTCTATTATAGTACAGTCTATTATAGTACAGTCTATTACAGTACAGTCTATTACAGTACAGTCCATTATAGTACAGTCTATTACAGTACAGTCCATTACAGTACAGTCTATTACAGTACAGTCTATTACAGTACAGTCTATTACAGTACAGTCTATTACAGTACAGTCCATTACAGTACAGTCTATTATAGTACAGTCTATTACAGTACAGTCTATTACAGTACAGTCCATTATAGTACAGTCTATTACAGTACAGTCCATTATAGTACAGTCTATTACAGTACAGTCCATTATAGTACAGTCTATTACAGTACAGTCCATTATAGTACAGTCTATTACAGTACAGTCTATTACAGTACAGTCCATTACAGTACAGTCCATTATAGTACAGTCTATTACAGTACAGTCCATTATAGTACAGTCTATTATAGTACAGTCCATTATAGTACAGTCTATTACAGTTCAGTTCATTATAGTACAGTCTATTACAGTACAGTCCATTACAGTACAGTCCATTATAGTACAGTCCATTATATAGTACAGTCTATTACAATACAGTCCAATATAGTACAGTCCATTACAGTACAGTTCATTATAGTACAGTCCATTATATAGTACAGTCCATTATATAGTACAGTCTATTACAGTACACTTCATTATAGTACAGTCCATTATAGTACAGTCCATTATATAGTACAGTCTATTACAGTACAGTCCATTATAGTACAGTCTATTACAGCACGTTGATGAGCCAAGCTATCCACCATCTCGTCTATGTTCAATATTTCTCCCATCAGTCAGCTGTCATTTATAATTTCCTCTAAGTCAAATGGGTTTCCTCAGACAGCTTCTGATCTCAAACAAAGATAAGCTCTTGGATACGGCTAGTTTGCCCAAGAAATTCAATAGAACACTCTATTTATGGAACTAACTCACAAATTCAACTTTTCCATGACAGTATCTTGTTAGATAAAACTGTATTTAAAAGTAACGTCATATAGGGTAAGTTACGAATTATCGGTCGGTTACACATCTTCGGTCATATAAGAGAGCGATATAATAATAATTATCATAATTAAAATAGGATAATAATTATTATAAAGTTTTTTCTTATATGATCAAAGAAGTGTAGTATGTTAGAATACTGTGTATAACCTATTTTATGGCTGCTGTACCACGTCACTATGACATATCTCTGTTTCCACCAGGTTATGCAGAAATCTGTACGATGTAGCTTCATGTACGGTGAGCTGACAGACAAGGACACTATCACCAGATTAGAACAATGTCTGGAGAACCAGCAGCAGGACCAGTTCGAGATACTTCTCTACAAGAAGAACCGTGAGTTTCCACGATAGATCCTTTGTATCATTTTATCCTAAGAGCTCCTTCGATGAATTCATTTGGTATCACAGATACGGTATCAGATTAAGACATATTTGGTATCACGGATACGGTATATGATTACATCATGGTCGTGTGTATCAATGATACGGTAGAACTCCTCTATAGTGGACTCTCCTCTATAGTGAATGTAGAGTCCTGAGTAAAGAAGTAGCCTGTTTAGTGAACAAATTTTTTTTTAGTCTACCATGAAGATCATTTTTAGAAAAGTAACAGCTGTTTTATGGTAGACTGAAGGAAATTTGATCACTATACAGGATAGTTCTCTTATTCAAGACTCTACATTTACTATATAGGATTCCTCTATAGAGGAGTAGTTAGACGTGTGGATTATTGAAGGTACTCGTTACTATAATAAAGCTATTTCTTTTTGTGTCTGGTAGGTGTTGGTTGAACGTACGTGATGCACCCAATTATCTTTACTATCTCTCTAAAACTAAACTTCACATTAAATAACGACTAAAGTTTGTGGTTCCACTGATCCAATGCAAGCAAAGAACTATTATGAATTCACGATCTTCCTTCCCATGGAATCTTTTGAAATCTGTTTCCATCAAGGTTTAAATTGACTCTTAAACTTAGCATGTTTATTTTTATGAATCTGTATGTATCTAGGTATCCAAATTTGAACCCTCGATATGAATGACAAGTCACCTGATGTGTCAAATGTCACCTTTGACACATCAGCACGTTAATCACCCTATTATCAATCTAAATATGATATCTTCTCATATGTGGATGTTATATCGATCTTCCGGAAGAAAAAAAATTGTGAGTACCTACTTCGGTCAAGAAGAAATTAATCAACTTTTGCTAAAAATTATTTTACTTATTGATTAGAAATTAATATAACAATATATTGATATAAAAGAAATCAATTATAGTATCTGTACTCAATAATTTTCTTCTGGTAGATTAACTCTAAGACCAAGAAATCAATAGTGATCTTTACGAAAAAAAAATTAATGTTTTAATCAAAAAGAAATTAAATAATTCAAATGTTTTAGTAAAAAAATTAAATAGAATTAAATTTGACATTAAATGATATTTGTTTGGGCAATTTCGTAAATAGATCACTACTGAGTTCTCTCTTGAAATATATTCCATAACACCTTTGCGATTTCTAACCTACTTTTTCAGATAATTTAATCCACAAACTGAATGTATGAGCAAAACCTCAACATTTCGATAGAACTATTTTTCTTGAGCGAAATTTTGTTGATTCCAATAACTTATAAAGAGATATAAATAACAATAGTATTGTTTATCATTAAAATACTATATTTTTAAATCACTATTTCCATTCAGACATAGGGTAAATTACGAATTATCGGTCAGTTTCACATCTTCGGTCATATAGAGAAAAAAGGACATAATAATTTTTTTATTGGCATTCATGATACTTGCAGGTATTTTAACTTCATTTAATTTTTTTTAAATATATCATGATTAAAAAAAATGATTACTATTATATTGTTTTTTCTTATATGACCGAAGATGTAAAAGCGACCGATAATTCGTAACTTAGCCTAATAATCTCATGTAATATTTGTGTCCAAACTTTATTCCCTAAGACTATTCTGTCTTACTATTCTCTACTCCCTAATCACACTACTCACCAATTGATTAAAAGTTACTATCAGATGTTGAGGTTACTATTTAGTGAGTAATACTTAGGGCGAGTTCTGTGTTGGTGAACAGTTCCACATTTTCGAACACGTAATAAGATAGTATATTATAATTATTATTTTAGATTTTGTATCCATGATACCTAATCTAAAAATACGATTTACATTATATATCTTTTTTCTGTGATCGAAATTGTGTAGCTGTTCAATAACAGAGAACTCACCCTACTGGATGCCCAAAGAATTTACTCTTTTTACTCTTTAAATCATTCTTCCGAAGCACTCTAAAGTGTTACTTTATTAAATCACTAACTTTACTCTTAAATGGTGAAGACCTACCGCAACCGAAAGAAAAATCAACTGGCGACTAATTAGGGTACGTTCCGAGTTATGGAACGGTTCCATATTTTCGGACACGTAAGAAAATAATAGAAATAATTATTGTTTAACTTTTATTTTATTTGGTATCAATGATACCTGCAGGTATCATGGATACCAATCAAAATAATAGACTATAATATTTATATTTTTTTTCTTACGTGTCCAAAAATATGGAACTGTTCCATAACTCGGAACTTACCCTTAACGGTTTTCTTTAAAAATGAGTACAAATAAAATCTCCTGTTGATTTTTGCTTAATTTCCGTTTAAAATCCCAACTGCCAAAATTCACGGTGATGTGAATGTTGGTGGTTTCTCTCCACCACACTGGTGGAGGTGGTTGATGCAACCCCCACCTGTTGTCCCCCATCTGTGCACTTCTCTTCATTCCCACCGATCTTTACAGATCCGAGGAGTCATTTTGGGGGAGGAAGGGCCAAGGGTAAATATCTTCCACCTTTTACTGTATTGCTGTCAAAGTAGAGTAGTGGGGGGGATGTGTGGAGTGGGGGGAGTGGATGGGAGGGGGGAGGCGTTTATTTGTGATATTCTGATAAGATGGAGGAAGAGTGGAATGAGTTGATGATATGTGGGGGGATTTACTTGTGATATTCTTAGAAAAAATGATTGTGTTTGAAATAAATTGAGTAACTGGTAATAGAGTGAGTAACTGGTAATAGAGTGAGTAACTGGTAATAGAGTGAGTAACTGGTAATAGAGTGAATAACTGGTAATAGAGTGAGTAACTGGTAATAGAGTGATTAACTGGTAATAGAGTGATTAACTGGTAATAGAGTGATTAACTGGTAATAGAGTGATTAACTGGTAATAGAGTGAGTAACTGGTAATAGAGTGATTAACTGGTAATAGAGTGATTAACTGGTAATAGAGTGATTAACTGGTAATAGAGTGAGTAACTGGTGATAGAGTGAGTAACTGGTGATAGAGTGAGTAACTGGTTATAGAGTGAATAACTGGTAATACAGTGAGTAACTGGTGATAGAGTGAGTAACTGGTTATAGAGTGAGTAACTGGTGATAGAATGAGTAACTGGTAATACAGTGAGTAACTGGTAATAGAGTGAGTAACTGGTAATAGAGTGAGTAACTGGTAATAGAGTGAGTAACTGGTAATAGAGTGAGTAACTGGTGATAGAGTGAGTAACTGGTAATAGAGTGAGTAACTGGTAATAGAGTGAGTAACTGGTAATAGAGTGAGTAACTGGTAATAGAGTGAGTAACTGGTAATAGAGTGAGTAACTGGTAATAGAGTGAGTAACTGGTAATAGAGTGAGTAACTGGTGATAGAGTGAGTAACTGGTAATAGAGTGAGTAACCGGTAATAGAGTGAGTAACTGGTAATAGAGTGAGTAACTGGTAATAGAGTGAGTAACTGGTAATAGAGTGAGTAACTGGTAATAGAGTGAGTAACTGGTAATAGAGTGAGTAACTGGTAATAGAGTGAGTAACTGGTAATAGAGTGAGTAATTGGTAATAGAGTGAGTAACTGGTAATAGAGTGAGTAACTGGTGATAGAGTGAGTAACTGGTAATACAGTGAATAACTGGTAATAGAGTGAGTAACTGGTAATAGAGTGAGTAACTGGTAATAGAGTGAGTAACCGGTAATAGAGTGAGTAACTGGTAATAGAGTGAGTAACTGGTAATAGAGTGAGTAACTGGTAATAGAGTGAGTAACTGGTAATAGAGTAAGTATCTGGTAATAGAGTGAGTAACTGGTAATCTTTTTCACTAGTACTAGAGTATCCAATGCTTATCGTTCCTCTTTGTTTCTGTCTGTTTTTTTTTTTTCATCCTAGAACACCTATTCCTACTTTCCAACCTTGTGTATTCTGCAATGTCCAACCCTCAGCCTCATTATTTTTCTTTTTAAATACCCACTAATATCGAGGGTATCTTTCAGATATTCACTTTGCATCTTTATTGTCATTGTCTGTGTACCTACAGTCAAAGAAAAGTGTCTATTTCTACACAGTTTGCTAATTAATATTTCAAAAAATATACTTGACTGATTGTAATTATTATTGGAATTGGTCTGGTTACATGGTGAAACGATTGATTTTTTTTAAATTCTCAATACAAATCTTTAAATTAGAATATAAATGAGAATAAAAAAAATTTGAATTAGAATATAAATGGAAATAAGTTTGAATATAAAAATTTGAATGTATATAATAATTAGAAAACTGTGATTTGAGAAATTAACAAAATGCAAGACACTTTTCCTTAATAGTACATGCTTTGCATTTATGCACTTTGTATGCTTATTGTTAATGTTGTTATTGTTAGCTTGGGTGTACAATAAGGGTTTGTTACGAGTTATCGAACAGTGTCACATTTTCGATCATATCAGAATAAATACACTATAATTGAGCTCTTATTTCAATTGGTATCCATGCTACCTGCTCGTATCTTGTATACCAATTAAAATAACGAATTAAATTATATAGCGTTTGATCGAAAATGTAGAATCATTCGATAACTCGTAATTTACCCTAATTTATGTTATTTACAATCACGTGGGTAGATAATTAGCCTGCAATGGTATTTATCATGCATTGCATATATACATATGTATATAAATGTGTTTTAAATATATTAACCCGAGGGTACGAAATGTGTACTTATATGATTAGGGTTGTGACAATGTGCTTCTAAAATCATAGATCTTAAGAATATCATAGACGGAATGAAATGGTATCGAATACTATATACCGCTGGATTAGAACGATTCAATACTCTTTATTTCTCTCCGTCTATGATATTCTCAGGATCTATGATTTTAAAAGCATATTGTCACAAACCTAATAATAACGTAAAAAGAAAGTAATTTAAATATTTAAGTAAACTAAATTAATAATTTTACTGTAAAGTAAATTTAAATATGATGGTATTAGAGCCCGGTCACACGAGCGTTTTTACAGCGTTTTCAACGCTCCAAAAGCATCGCGTAGCATGGATACAGATGAAATGGGTTAACAATAATTTCCTCAGAGTCAAAAACGTTGTGAAGACGCTGTGCAAAAACGTTCGTGTGACCGGGTCCTTAGTTTCGCGCACTTTCCGTACTGTTTTGTTAGACTGATGTAAAAAAGTAAATAACTCTATATTTTATTCAATATATCTACATAAATAGAAATAATAAGGACGTGGTATACATAATTATATATTTTATTTATTATTATTGTGGTTGAATAAAAAAAAATGGGTAAAATTACGGTGCTAGAAATGTCTTATTAGACATTTATTTGATAGATATGAAAATGTATCTTGTTAACAATAAATATCTTTTATATTTGATTGTTTTATAAGTTTTAATTATTTTTTAAACGATATAATTATACTAAAGCTTTTTTATTTGTATTTTTCTTATATAGTATTGAGTAGAGCTGTAAAAATTTATATTAATTCTTCGTAAAGTTTTCATTAAATTAAATCGATAAATGAATATAGTTAGTTATTCCTCTGTTTAATTTAAATAATTGATTTATATGTATAAACATATATTCGACTATTTTTTGTATTTTTTTAACGCTACATGCAGTTTTAGAGGATAGCGCTAGGGTTATGCTCTTCAATTACGAGGTCTTAGATTTTGTGTTAGGTAGGCTCGTAGGCTTCATTTACTATCACCTCTTCATTTTCCTCTTCCATCCGTGGGTGCAGCCACCGGTGCTTGTGTCCTTTTTTGTCACATTCCTTGGTAAGTGACTGCATTCACGGAGTAGCTTTTCTGCATCCGTGAGCATTGTCACCAACGGTGGTAGGTGACTTTGTTCATGGGGCCAGTTTCCTTTTTCACTGCTTCTTCCAGTCCTTTGTACTTAATTTCCTTTTGATGTTAGCAATATGGCCTTTGGTTCCGAAGAAGAATTAAAAAAAAAAATCTGATAATATTTTAAGTAAACATGATCCTTTTTATTCCCTATTCAATACCATTTCTTAGCAAATCTTCTGCTCATTTTATTGCCATTGAAACACAGAGTGACAAACATGTTCTGTTTGTCGATAAATGTCTAAGGCCATGTCGATACGGTGTCGATAAGTTGCTCCCGTTAAAAACATTTGTTACAATTCCACCCGCCTGTTTTTTCTCGAAATTAACTCAACATTTATACTTTAAAAGAAAAGTAGGAATATAATTATATAAATAAATGAGGGTAGAGGGATTTTTTGAATTAAATTTTAAAATAAATTTTATTTTTTAAAAATTTTTTATTAAATTTTTTTATTATTATTTATTTTACAGGAGCAAACACGAATAAGATTGGAAAATTCCGACTTTAATTCTATCAATAAGATTAATTCTAACATTAAATAATGTTCGATTCCATACGGAATGCTCTTTTTAGATTCCCGATCAGGAAATTGATTTCTTTGCCTATCTTCTTTATCTTTTCTATAGCTTTGTTACTCAAAGATGTATCCGAATTCTTTGGAAATATTTTGCACATAGTCGTTTTAGAAATAGCTACACTGTGAGTATTTGTCTGTTAGTTGTTAAGGGCCATACATACGTAGATTTTTTTTAAGTCTTTCCACCAGACTTTTTGAAAAGCTCCTCCTACTTTTCCACGAGAATATAAGAAAAAGGGATATAATTAATATTTATTTCAGTTGGTACCTACAGGTATCATGGATACCAACTAAAATAAATATTAATTATATCGTTTTTTCTTATATTCTCGTGGTAAAAGTGGGAGGAGCTTAGCAAAAAGTCTGGTGGAAAGACTTAAAAAACCCTACGTGTGTACGGCCCTAAAAGAAAAATGTCACGCATTAATGTTTGAGATACGGTATAATTCCATGGTCAAAATTATTGTTCGAGCAACAGACAGAAAATTCGGAGAAGGGCACATCCAGAAAACAACAGAAATACAGATCACAAAAAATTTCGAATACAAAAATCCAAATTAATCCAAAATTCAAATTACAAAAAAAAAATCGCATAATAAAATCTGACCTACTAAACAATAACGATAATTATAAATATTTCAGCCTGTCAATTAGCACTAGTATTGCAATGGAGAAATCCGGATATTAGATATTATAGGATACAAGAAAACCAGGAAAACAAATAATGATAAAAATTTAGTAAAAAAATAAGGGCTATCTAACTAATAAGAGATACGTTGTAAATAAAGTTGTAAGTGATGATTTAAAACAATCAGTTATGAGCAGATGTTATTTTTTTATATTCTTTCTCATATTTTATCTCATATATTTTCTCATATTTTATCTCATATATTTTCTCATATTTTATCTCATATATTTTCTCATATTTTATCTCATATATTTTCTCATATTTTATCTCATATATTTTCTCATATTTTATCTCATATATTTTCTCATATTTTATCTCATATATTTTCTCATATTTTATCTCATATATTTTCTCACATTTTATCTCATATATTTTCTCATATTTTATCTCATATATTTTCTTATATTTTTCTCATATATTTTACGCAATAATAGAATTTCTAGCACCTGAATTTACCGTTAGTATAATTAGACTAAAACTTCAAACTGTGTCATTAAACAGACAAAAGTAAAATATGAAAACTTTAATCCGTATTGAAATTCTATTTAAATAATACTAAATTAGATAGAGTAAGTTACGAATTATCAGTCGGTTTTACATCTTCGGTCATATAAGAACAAACGATAGAATAATTATTATTTTAATAATAATTATTCTATCGTTTTTTCTTATATGACCGAAGATGTGACCGATAATTCGTAACTTACCCTATGTATCATTTAAATAATTTTACGTGAATTACCTGCAGTTATCGCACCAAATCTAAAAAGCGCATCAAACGGGCTATCATTTTTCAATGGAAAGGTATGAATTGAGAAACGATAGCTCCGAATTCCACCGTGACGTATGTTAATTACTATAAATAATGTTAAATAAGAGTATATGCTCACTGATGGAGCACTGTGTTTGCACTGTAAATGCAGTCGTTATTGTTCAGGTGGGGTAAGTTCCGAGTTATCGAACGGTTCCACATTTTCCATCATATAATTAAAATATATAATTATACTCGATACTTTAATTCATAAAGGCATCATGGATACGAAATTACAATGAGTCATCCATGATACCTGTCGGTATCATGGATACGAAGTTACCATGTCTCATCAATGATACCTGTCGGTATCATGGATACAAAATTGCAACAACTATCCAAGATGCCTCTCGGTATCATGGATACGAATTAAAATAAGAGATAAATTATATATTTTCTATGATCGAAAATGTTTAACCGTTCTACAACTCGTAGCTTCCCCCACGCACCTTGTTGCATCAGTCTGTGTACGGTAATATAGTGTGTACGTTGAATGCTATAAAGATCTAACACTGCATGAATTGCCTCTTCAACAGACAGCGGACTGCCAGGTAAAGTAGCCACCCACTTATATTATAACTATACCCCCTATATATTCATAAGATCTTCTCATACCTAGCTTCAGATATCTATTGTTAGCCTCAAAATGCTACCCATAAACTGTCAGAATGTTGTGGTGAAGAAATCCGTTATCTCACATTCAAAACTCCTGCTCATAATCTCATATTGAAAACTCATAAGCTGCTCATAATCTCATATTGAAAACTCATAAGCTGCTCATAATCTCATATTGAAAACTCATAAGCTGCTCATAATCTCATATTGAAAGCTCGTAAGCTGCTCATAATCTCATATTGAAAGCTCGTAAGCTGCTCATAATCTTCCATTAAAACTCATAAGCTGCTCATAATAATCCGAATATTAGTGATAAACTTATCATAATCTCACGTATTAATAGATCACAATCTTTCGAAAAGTATTTTAATTATTTACCATTATTAGATTCCTATTCCGTACTATAGTTCTTTTTATATTCCCTATATTGCTTTCAACCTTTAATAGCTTCAAATCTTTACCCTGCTTATTCCTTATTTCTGTTAATATAGGGTTAGTTCCCAATTATCGGACGGATCGAAATTATAGGTTGATATAAAAAACAAGTATAGGGTGAGTTTTTAATTGTCGGTTAGTACTACATCTTCGGTCGTAAAAGAAAAAACGATATTAAAATTATTATTGTTATTAGATAGCACTGTGTAATAATTATAATTTTTATACATAGCGTTTTTTCTTATATGAGCGAAGATGTAGTACTGACCGATAATTAAGAACTTAACCTATATAATAAAAATTTAACTCGTTATTTTAATTGGTATCCATGATACCTGCAGGTATCATGGAATATACGCATGTTATCTTGTATTGGTATCCATGATACCTACAGGTATCATGGATACCTACAGGTATCATGGATACCTACAGGTATCATGGATACCTACAGGTATCATGGATACCTACAGGTATCATGGATACCTACAGGTATCATGGATACCAACAGGTATCATGGATACCAATTAAAATAACACGTTAAATAATTATTATTACATACTTTTTTCTTATGTAACCAAAAATATGGAACCGTCCGATAAATCAAATTTTACCCATGATTCCTTTCACTTTTTTGCTCCATTTCATGATTGAATTTCCTTTTTTCATTAAATTTCAATTAATGCTAAAGTTTTGCTATCACAGTGAATTGCTACACATTATGTAGTATTTTTGACTTCTAATATATTAGTTTCGATGATTCCTTTAACTTTCATAGAGCTATTCATCTCTGTTATCTTTTTCTAAATTAATTCATTCGAATTGATAAGCAAATGTTCATTCCACTGATTTAATTATCAGTAAAAAGTTACTTAATTATCAGTAAGCTTTTTACCGGGATATATTTCACTGAAAAATTCATAGTTCAAATCGTCAGTCTGTAGGTTTGAATTCGTACATTTGATGTAAAAAATCATTTGTCATATGCACTCGTCTGCAGTCCTCTGATATGACAATTTAAAAAAGTAGTTAGGGGAGTTCTGCGTTATCGGACAGTTTCACATTTTCGATCACATAAAAAAAACTGTGTAATAATTATAATTCAACTTGTTATTTTAATTGGTATCCATGGTATCATGGTATCATGGATACCAATCATGATATCATGGATACCAATCATGATATCATGGATACCAATCATGATATCATGGATACCAATCATTATATCATGGATACCAATCATGATATCATGGATACCAATCATGATATCATGGATACCAATCATGATATCATGGATACCAATCATGATATCATGGATACAATCAAGATATTATGGATACCAATCATGATATCATGGATACCAATCATGATGTCATGCATGGTATCATGGATACCAATTATTTTATCATAGATACCAAACATGGTATAATTTTTTTGTCCGATAATTCAAACAGTCCGATAACTCTGATCTTTCCCTATATTGTACCAGTTTTTCTGCACAGATGAATACTAAAGCTCTGAATCCAGTGGATTTAAAATGAGTCAGACTTTTTGAGTCATCATAGGAAGATTAATGTCCTTTTTCTCTGAGAGGTATAATCTAATTATAAAATTCGTAATTACTATAATGAACTCTCGTGAGTGTAGTGCCATTGTACAAAATGAAGTCATTTTTCATTTAATTAGCCCAGATTGTGCCAAGTTCAATTATATCCTTTCCTCAATCATATACGTATTTTTTTTCTTCAGGAAAAAAAAATACGAGTCAAATTGACTCAAAATATTAGTTTTAATTTTGTCCCAAAGCCGGCTCAAAAAAGTGGGTCAATTTGACTCATCCTAATATTTAAATCAAAAACAAGAGTCACATATTGACTCCCAATTCATAGTCAGATTGATTCAGGTAGAGTCAATAAAAAGACTCCAATATTAAAGTTTTACCAACCTTGACTCAAGCGATGAGTCAGGTTGACTCGCAATTGTTTCTCAGTGCGATATTAATATCTTATTAATGTTAAGCTTAATTTTACGTCTTTTTGACGTCATCGTCTACGATAAAACTCCGCCCACTATTAGACGCAAGGATAGAAAATTTCCGTGAAATTTATCCCGGATATTGATTCGGGTAACTGATTCCGGGAAGAATATGCTATAGATGTAAGACTGTATATCGAGATTGGGATGCAAGTTTTCGGAAACTGGAACAAATATTCAATTAACTATATTGATATTAATACTTAAAACGATTTTTCTGATGATTTTAATTATAAAATCTTAAATAAATAAAATTTTGGATTTATTTTGAATTATTATCGGACGGTGCCACATTCTTTGATCATATAAGGAAAATTATATATTGATTTAAAAAAAGTTATATAACAATTATCATATATTTTTCCTTTGATCGAAGATGTGAAGCCGTCCGATAATTTGAAACTTACCCTAAAATATTTCCAATTTTTTAAAATATTCTAATATTTTTCATGGAAAAATGCTCATTCTGAATTCTCTTTTCTGAGGGTATTTTTTGCTGTTCCTTTACTTTTTCAGTGCAATTAACTGACTATTCTTGATGTATAAGAGCCTTTTCTATGTGATTCTAAGTCTTAATGAGAGCTCATTAACTTATTTATAAGGCCATCAGGAGCCACTTCAACGTCTCAATAAAATCTCTAAAAGTTAAGGAAAAGAATCCTACAGAACTTTTCGGAGTCTTTCTTTTTTTTCTTGCTGAGTGGTGGAATTTTGTATTTTATCACCTTCATGTCTCGTCGAATCAGGAGGTTTCACTTTACTCTATTTTCTATTTAAATCTAATTATTTGGTAAGATAGCTAAATATTCATTTAATGCGCAAAATATGACATTTTTTTTTTAGTATTTCATTTAATTAGCTTATGTAATTAATACATACAGACAAACGGTGATTAAGTATTCAACCCTTGCCCTGTTTCGCTCGGGATGTTTTTTTCTACAAAAATGCAGCATGAAAACCGCCCAATCTAAGCGGACATACAAAACACATACGTTTATCAGTCATAACTTTTTTTCATGCAACATTTTCTTTGTTGCAGCATGAAAAAAAACGTCCATCTGAAAGAGACCTAAATGATTAGGTCATATCTGCTACAGGGGGCATGGCTATAGGTTCATACGATGCATATTCATGGCTATGATAATTGCCAGTGTACGAAATGCCCACTACAACTTCACAAGCCCTGCCCATGCATTACTGTAAACAGTCCACGTAACATTCCATTCTTTTTAACGCCAGTTAAAATTAAAAGCTACGACTTATCGATCAGTTGCACATTTCCAATTTAAATGAAAAAAATCATTATTTGCAGGTATCATGGATACAAATCATGGATAAATACCTGTAGGTATCATGGATACAAATCATGGATAAATACCTTTAGGTATCATAGATACGAATATAAGCTACCTAGTTAATATTTTTCCATTATGACTGAAAAGGTGGAACCGTCAGATAGCTCGTAACTCTACACAAAAAGTGGTGTTATTGTAACAGTTTTGTGTTGACGGGAGACGAGGGGTGGTACTTTACACACCAATTGAATTAAAGGAGAAAAAGAGAGGCGGTGTTGATCACTGTATGATGAATAAAACATTGCGTTAGCTTGTGCTGCACCTGATGTGACGTAAATACCTACCATTTATCTATTCATGGAGTGTAGTGGTCATTGCACTGATTGCTTTCCTGCGGGGGGAATTAATACACTGCTATATTTCACTATACTGCTATATATCACTATACTGCTATATATTGATATACTGCAATATATTGATATACTGCTATATATCACTATACTGCTATATATTGATATACTGCAATATATTGATATACTGCTATATATTGATATACTGCTATATATTGATATACTGCTATATATCACTATACTGCTATATATTGATATACTGCAATATATTGATATACTGCTATATATTGATATACTGCTATATATTGATATACTGCAATATATTGATATACTGCTATATATTGATATACTGCTATATATCACTATATAGCTATATATTGATATACTGCAATATATCACTATACTGCTATATATCACTATACTGCTATATATTGATATAATGCTATATATTGATATAATGCTATATATTGATAAACTGCTATATATTGATATAATGCTATATATTGATATACTGCTATATATTGATATACTGCTAGGTAGGGTACTTATTCAAAATTGGTAATTGATTCTTCAGGTTTTTTATATATCTTAAACATAAGAAAGATATTGATTTCAATAGGTGTTATACACCAAAAGTTAAAGTTTATTCCATTCATAATTTTTAATCATTTGTATTTATTTAAGCAATCATTTTATTCCATTTCCCTTATATAATGTATTATTTTTCTAATGATACTGACAATTTGAGGGCAATACAAGATAAAGTCTACGTAGATTGCTTCATATATTTCATTTACTCTCTAATTCTATAAAACTAAACTTCTAAACTCTAAAGAGGAAAAAAAAACTATTGAATACCCAATCATTATATTAACGATATCACTAAATGTACAAAATAGTGAGTTGTTTTAGTTGGTTGTTTGATTAATCATGAGATAAGGTTGTTCTAGACAGAACAAATGTTAATATTTCTCAAAAAATATTCGAATGTCAATCTGACATACATTTCGTTCACCTAGAATGTATAAAAGATTTCTGAATTATTTTTCAGTAGAATTTTAACTCGTACTTGTATTTAAATATTTGCTACTAGTTGAATATTTGCTACCAAATGAATATTTGCTACCTGATGAATATTTGCTGCCAAATGAATATTTGCTACTAGTTGAATATTTGCTACCAAATGAATATTTGCTACCTGATGAATATTTGCTGCCAAATGAATATTTGCTACCAGTTGAATATTTGCTACCAAATGAATATTTGCTACCGGATGAATATTTGCTACCAAATGAATATTTGCTACCGGATGAATATTTGCTACCAGATGAATATTTGCTACCAGATGAATATTTGATACGAGTTGAATATTTGCTACCTGATGAATATTTGCTGCCAAATGAATATTTGCTACCAGTTGAATATTTGCTACCAAATGAATATTTGCTACCGGATGAATATTTGCTACCTGATGAATATTTGCTACCAGATGAATATTTGCTACCAGATGAATATTTGCTACTAGTTGAATATTTGCTACCAGATGAATATTTGCTACCAAATGAATATTTGCTACCAAATGAATATTTGCTACCAGATGAATATTTGCTACTAGTTGAATATTTGCTACCAGATGAATATTTGCTACCAAATGAATATTTGCTACCAGATGAATATTTGCTACTAGTTGAATATTTGCTACCAGATGAATATTTGCTACCAAATGAATATTTGCTACCAAATGAATATTTGCTACCGGATGAATATTTGCTACCAGATGAATATTTGCTACCAGATGAATATTTGCTACTAGTTGAATATTTGCTACCAAATGAATATTTGCTACCAGATGAATATTTGCTACTAGTTGAATATTTGCTACCAGATGAATATTTGCTACCAAATGAATATTTGCTACCAAATGAATATTTGCTACTGGATGAATATTTGCTACCAGATGAATATTTGCTACCAGTTGAATATTTGCTACCAAATGAATATATATTTGCTACCGGATGAATATTTGCTACCAGATGAATATTTGCTACCAGATGAATATTCGCTACCAAATGAATATTTGCTACCAGGTGAATATTCGCTACCAGATGAATATTTGCTACCAGATGAATATTTGCTACTAGTTGAATATTTGCTACTAGTTGAATATTCGCTACCAAGTGAATATTCGCTACCAGTTGAATATTTGCTACCAGATGAATATTTGCTACAAAATGAATATTTGCTACAAAATGAATATTTGCTACTAGTTGAATATTTGCTACTAGTTGAATATTTGCTACCAAATGAATATTTGCTACCAGATGAATATTTGCTACCAGGTGAATATTGTCTAGCAGTTGAATATTTGCTACAAGATGAATATTTGCTACCAGATGAATATTTGCTACCAGATGAATATTTGCTACCAGATGAATATTTGCTACCAGATGAATATTTGCTACCAAATGAATATTTGCTACTAGTTGAATATTTGCTACTAGTTGAATATTTGCTGCTAGTTGAATATTTGCTACCAAATGAATATTCGCTACCAGATGAATATTTGCTACCAGGTGAATATTTGCTAGCAGTTGAATATTTGCTACCAAATGAATATTTGCTACCAGATGAATATTTGCTACCAGATGAATATTTGCTACCAGATGAATATTTGCTACTAGTTGAATATTTGCTACCAAATGAATATTTGCTACCAGATGAATATTTGCTACCAAATGAATAATTGCTACTAGTTGAATATTTGCTACCAAATGAATATTTGCTACCAGATGAATATTTGCTACCAAATGAATAATTGTTACTAGTTGAATATTTGCTACCAGATGAATATTTGCTACCAGATGAATATTTGCTACCAGATGAATATTTGCTACCAGATGAATATTTCAGCTCTGTTTTAGAGATAAAGAATTCCCACCTCCACTTGTTCTTGTTGTTTCCGGACCCTGGAATCGAGTTTTCGTAGGTTGTATTTTGGGTATTCCTGTTTGTGTGGAATTTTATTTCGTTCAGTGTTGAGCTTTGGGAATTGTTGAATAATTGTTTTGGGGAACAATAGTTACATTTATAGGCTCATCACTGTTATGTAATGGTCTCTAATTCTTGTAATACTATTAAATAATTATGTACATATATATAACTCTTTGGAATTCAGACAATAATTAAAAATTGAGCTATCAGGACAGGAGAAAAATACAAAATTAAAAAAAAAATTATATGTTGCAACCAAGCCACTTAGTGTGACCAAGCCACTTAGTGCGACCAATCCACTTAGTGTGACCAAGCCACTTAGTGCGACCAATCCACTTAGTGTGACCAAGCCAGTTAGTGCGACCAATCCACTTAGTGTGACCAAGCCACTTAGTGTGACCAAGCCACTTAGTGTGACCAAGCCACTTAGTGTGACCAAGCCACTTAGTGTGACCAAGCCACTTAGTGTGACTAAGTCACTTAGTGCGACCAAGCCACTTAGTGTGACCAAGCCACTTAGTGCGACCAATCCACTTAGTGTGACCAAGCCACTTAGTGTGACTAAGTCACTTAGTGCGACCAATCCACTTAGTGTGACCAAGCCACTTAGTGCGACCAAGCCACTTAGTGTGACCAAGCCACTTAGTGTGACCAAGCCACTTAGTGTGACCAAGCCACTTAGTGTGACTAAGTCACTTAGTGCGACCAAGCCACTTAGTGTGACCAAGCCACTTAGTGCGACCAATCCACTTAGTGTGACCAAGCCACTTAGTGTGACCAAGCCACTTAGTGTGACCAAGCCACTTAGTGTGACCAAGCCACTTAGTGTGACCAAGCCACTTAGTGTGACTAAGTCACTTAGTGCGACCAATCCACTTAGTGTGACCAAGCCACTTAGTGCGACCAAGCCACTTAGTGTGACCAAGCCACTTAGTGTGACCAAGCCACTTAGTGTGACCAAGCCACTTAGTGTGACCAAGCCACTTAGTGTGACTAAGTCACTTAGTGTGACCAAGCCACTTAGTGTGACCAAGCCACTTAGTGTGACCAAGTCACTTAGTGCGACCAAAGCACTTACTTTACCATTAACCAAGTCACTTACCTAATTATTTATCCAATTTTGTAAATTGACAAAAGAAAATCTACAGATATTTCTGTACGCTGGCTCGAAATTTTTAAAATAAATTTCAAAAATGCCCCAACATTGATGCGATTAAATTATAAATTTATGTTTGTTTATATATGGAAACACTAAGAGCTTCTAATTTTCAAAGCCGTAACCATTCCACAGCTAAAAATATACTCTAATATAATTTACATTAATAAGCCTACATAAAATGTTACTTTTTTCCTATGGTATAGTCTGAGTTCTTTTGAAATACTTGGTGGAGGCGAACAACGCTAGCAGTGATAAACCGTTGGTTTATGCTCATGTATATACTGTACTAAATTGAATTATTCCTTGATGTCCCGTCATAAAATACCGTCACTTTGAAGTTATCTACACATTTAAATATCATTAAAGATGGGTACATATGTACAATATAATAATATAATTTTATTTTAATTGGTATCCAAGATACCTGCAGGTATCATGGAGTGGAGTTACCTGTAGGTATCATGAATACCATAGAAAATAAATAAATTATTATTATTATATCGTTTTTTTGTGATGTGACCGAAGATCTGGAACTGACCGGTAATTCATAACTTACTCTACTACTCATTTCAATAAATGTCCTTATCAACATCTAAGGGAATATTCCCCCTCTGTTTCTAATCTAATAAAGTAGCGATCATTGTCTTTATTATGTTTATATTCCATTGGGTGAGTATATATGAACTATACATACCTTTCACAAGATCTTCAGACCCATTTCTAACCGTATTTTGAGTGGTAATTGTGTAGACAAGCCGGTTAAGAATAATATTCCCTTAGAGTTCGGTGTAATGAAACTGGAGTCTACATCTCAGGCAAAAGAGAGGCCATCCAAAACAGTCGCAGAGCAAATACACCAGAGCGCATTTACTCAACTAAATTTATTCCTATGCATAACAACAGCACAGAGCAGACAGAAAGGGGGCGGGGGCTTAAAGAGGGGGGTATTCAGTTAGGTGGGGACGTGAAGTGGGACCGGCTAAGGCAACAGGTCTTCTTTAGGTGATCCCAAAGAGGTGTGTGTGTGTGTATGTTTGTGTGTGTCTGTGCGCATGTCCGATCCCTACCCCTCGCAAATCGCGTATTTGTTCAGTGTTTTTTTGATCGCTGGTGAGGATATTGAGATGAGGTTCTGGGAATGCTTTGCAGTCTCCCTCCACCTGTTGAACGTAATTCCACCCGACACTCTCTCTTTGGTAACATGAAAGTCATGTTTGTTGTGTACGCCAAATTAACGTACACATGTAGACATCACTTTAAAAACTCTCACAGCTGAATGGCTTCAACTGAATTAAGGTTTAGATTTTAGAAGAACTAGTTATTGTTTAAAGCCATAAATTAGAATAATTGGTAGATGCATTTTATTTCCATCCTTAATTCAAAATGCGTTGATCTACCAGTGGAAAATCTACCACTGTCTACCAATTATTATTAAAATAAAAGTTAAAAGATGAAACTCCGCTAATTGGTATCCATGATACCTTTTGCTATCATGGATACCAAATTAAGTAAAATAAAAATTATTTGTATACCCGTAGGTATCATGGATACCAAATTAAGTAAAATAATCATTATTGGTATACCTGCAGTTATCATGGATACCAAATTATATATAAGTAAAATAATAATCATTGATATACCCGTAGGTATCATGGATACCAAATTGAATAAATGTAAAATAAAATTGAGACATCTGCAAGTATCTTGGATACCAAATTAAATAAAAGTAAAATAATAAATTATTGATATACCCGAAGGTATCGTAAATACCAATTAAAATTAATGGTAAATAAAAAATTCTTACATGATCGAAAATGGAGAAGCATGCGATAACTGAGAACATACCCTGTCTGTTGCAAATAAGTTGGTAGAGTTAATGCAATCTACCAAGTCAGTGCGATGTACTTCTAATTGCAATGCTGCACAGAATCAGAAATGGTGAGAGAGGAATTGCTATTCTTTGACAGAATCCTTGCTCTTGTTTCTATCATTCCATTGTACCTACACACAGTACATGCCTATGATTTATTTATATCATTCTACTCTGTATACAGAGATTTATTTATTTTGCATTATCTTCAACTCAGAAAAAAATTATTCCTTTAATACTTATAATAAACAGAGTATAAAATGATTGAAATTTTTTGATGAGATATTATATTTTTATTCAGTTAAAGTATACTTTACATTGTAGTACTGTATGTTATAGATTATATACAGTATGAATCAAAAAAAGCGGGTACGAAATTGAAATTGTTATAAGCTTCACAAGAACCACAGTATTTTCGTGTGGTTTTCTTTGGCTAATATAGAATTTTGTCACACATTTTTCATTCATTTTAATATTCCTAGTAGTTTTTCTACAGGGTGGTCATAAGTAGAGGGTGGTGAAGAAGCCCTTGCTCGAGCGTATTTCAAAACCTTGCTTATCGAAAGAGTAGAGGTTATCTAGAAAAATTAGGGTGATTTTAAGAATCCATATGTTGAATCAGTGGATATTTCCGTAACTACGACATATTTATGGAGTTCCCTGAATGGATGTAGGATAGTGATCAGGATACTTGCTGTCAAAGAACGACTGGGGGAAATTTTTGAACATCGAGTCATTTCCAAGGTTCATGCCATTGAATGGTCTTCGAGGAGCTCCGATTTAACTGCTTGCGATGTTTTCATGTAGGATTATTTGTTTGTAAAATGATGCATGCTCCTCCTCACCTGTTAATCTGAATCAATTAAAAGAGCGAATAACGCATGATGTGGATGTCTTGAAAGCTAATTCTGATGTGATTAAGAGACAAATGAAAGCAGCCAGAAAATGGGTACAAAAATAATGTAGTGAAAAAAATGGGAGCTAGTGGATATTTTTGGTAACGAATGATTTATTTTAGACCTTCATAATATGCGATTGTTTCTGTATTATAACTAAGAAATAATGGGTAAACAAACCTATTTTGATATATTTTCATCACCCTCTACTTATGATCACCCTGTAGAAAAACTACTAGGTATATGAAAACAAATGAAAAATGTGGTGATATGTGACAAGATTCTATATTAGCCAAAGAAAACCACACGAAAATACGGTGGTACTTGTTAAACGTATGACGATTGTAAGCTCGTTCCCGCTTTTTTTTGTGTTTGTGAGAGTAGCACTCATGTCTGTGAGTGAGAGTAACACTTATGTTTGTGAGTGAGAGTAACACTCATGTTTATGAGTGAGAGTATCACTCATGTTTGTGAGTGAGAGTATCACTCATGTTTGTGAGTGAGAGTATCACTCATGTTTGTGAGTGAGAGTATCACTCATGTTTGTGAGTGAGAGTATCACTCATGTTTGTGAGTGAGAGTATCACTCATGTTTGTGAGTGAGAGTAGCACTCATGTTTGTGAGTGAGAGTAGCACTCATGTTTGTGAGTGAGAGTAGCACTCATGTTTGTGAGTGAGAGTAGCACTCATGTTTGTGAGTGAGAGTAGCACTCATGTTTGTGAGTGAGAGTAACACTCATGTTTGTGAGTGAGAGTATCACTCATGTTTGTGAGTGAGAGTAACACTTATGTTTGTGAGTGAGAGTATCACTCATGTTTGTGAGTGAGAGTAACACTTATGTTTGTGAGTGAGAGTATCACTCATGTTTGTGAGTGAGAGTATCACTCATGTTTGTGAGTGAGAGTATCACTCATGTTTGTGAGTGAGAGTAACACTTATGTTTGTGAGTGAGAGTATCACTCATGTTTGTGAGTGAGAGTATCACTCATGTTTGTGAGTGAGAGTAACACTTATGTTTGTGAGTGAGAGTAACACTCATGTTTGTGAGTGAGAGTAACACTTATGTTTGTGAGTGAGAGTAGCACTTATGTTTGTGAGTGAGAGTAGCACTCATGTTTGTGAGTGAGAGTAACACTCATGTTTGTGAGTGAGAGTAACACTTATGTTTGTGAGTGAGAGTATCACTCATGTTTGTGAGTGAGAGTATCACTCATGTTTGTGAGTGAGAGTAACACTCATGTTTGTGAGTGAGAGTATCACTCATGTTTGTGAGTGAGAGTAACACTTATGTTTGTGAGTGAGAGTATCACTCATGTTTGTGAGTGAGAGTATCACTCATGTTTGTGAGTGAGAGTAACACTCATGTTTGTGAGTGAGAGTATCACTCATGTTTGTGAGTGAGAGTAACACTCATGTTTGTGAGTGAGAGTAGCACTCATGTTTGTGAGTGAGAGTAGCACTCGTGTTTAAAATGGTTTAAATTGTTTTATTTTACTACTAATAACTCATTTTTAAATTTTTACAAAAGATTATTTTCCACAACATTCAACATGCTTAGATACATTATAACCAATTAAAAATGTAATTTTCCATAATACAAAAAATCATCGCTTAAAAAAATATAAATTTTCTATAGTTATAATATAAACTTTGTTACAGTTGATGGTAGCTGCATGAAATTTATATTTTATTTGTAAATTGTTTCTGCATGATTGATTAGAAACACTTCTAGAATATGAATATTTCATTGGAATGAAACGTGTAGTTCATATATAAAAATCATAGTACCTCATATATCATTTTCATTCCATTTTCTATATCAATTACATCCTTTCCCTAGATTGATAATTTCCATCGATACCTTTTTTAAAACTTTAAATAAACTTCAAAGCTATTGAGAGTAGGGAGTATAGAGTAGCATAGTTCAAATGAAATTAATGTTACAATAAAACTAAAACTTACATAATGATGTTCCTGACAAAAGTTATTTATATTCGATCATATTCAAAATATTCTCCCAGAAGATAGTTTAATATCTTTATTTAATACCAGAATGTCCATAACGTTTTACAGTAAATATAAACAAGCTTTGCTTTTTCTTATACGCTTTTATTCTTCCATCCGTGAGTGCAGCCACCGGTGCTTGTGTCCCTTTTCGTCACATTCCTTGGTAGGTGACTGCATTCATGGAGTAGCTTTTCTGCATCCATGAGCATCGTCATCGATTGGTGGTTGGTGACTTTGCTCATGGAGCCACTGACTGCTTCTTCCAGTCCCTTGTACTTAATTTCCTTTTGACGTCAGCTATATGGCCTTTGGTTCCAAAGCAGACGTTAAACCCTTTAATAAATTACTAATTTTCTCACGGTGACTTTACTTCCCCAGGTACTCCACTATGGCTCCTTCTACACATAGCACCCATAAAGAACGAGAAGAACATAGTAGTGCTGTTCCTATGTACTTTCAGGGACATCACTGCACTCAAACAGCCCATAGAGGTGGATGACCAACGAGGTGAGGGTTTACTGGTAGGGGGGGGGGGTTGACTTATGTAGCTATCTATAGGGTAACTTACGAATTATCGGTCAGTTTAATATCTTCAGTCATATAATAATGCACGATATAGTATTTTTTTTAATTTCAATTAGTATCCATGATACATGCAGGTACTATGGATACCAATAATCTGCAGGTATCATGGATACCAATGACCTGCAGGTATCATGGATACCAATAAAAATAATTATTATTAGGTCATTTTATCTTATATGACTGAAGATGTGGAACTGACCGATAATTCGTAACTTACCCTATTCACTAAACAAAATACGTACTTTCGAAATAGGAAAAAAACATTCTCGAGTTGTAGAAAGATCACTATAGTCTCTTATTCTCAAGAACCTAGCTGGACTTATAAAAAAATTTATTATATATTAATAAATAATCACATATTCACTTTATAGATATTTATTAGCAACAGAAAAACGAAAATCAAGTCTTTTTTAAATTTTATTTATTTTTTGTTGTTTAGTTTTAAAAACGAAAACCTATATTTCATATACATCAAGAACTATTTTTCGTTAATGGTAAAATAAATATGCTATTTTTTTGCCTCAAAAATCAGTGCAATATTCTTTTTATCATTTGAGCAAAGGCTCAGAAATAAAAGAGTGTAAGATATACAGGGTGACACACAAAAAAGTGTACCCAACTTAGAATTAAAATAAATATGGTATTTATAAGTAGTTAAAAAATGAGTTGAAGTAAATTTAAAAATTAGATTTTTTCATGTATCCATTCTACCACCGTCATTGCTTAAGATTGTACGTGTACGATATTTATATTAATTCAAAGTTAGATACACTTTTTGTGGGTCACCCTGTATAATCAGAAAAGGCTCTTTTTTTCAGTTTGATAACGTTAGTGTCCCATTATTGTCCTACAGGGAAGGTGTCCACAGTCGGTAAGAGTTCCAATTGTTTATGGCAATAATAAATAATGTGTTGATGTTTGGCAACACTCACCACCGCGTATCTATGATACCGCTTTTTCAATTCATTACTCGATGCAACAATAACACTCTTTATTGGATTAGAGAATTTACTTTGCTTCAAATTACGAATGTTTTGCGTCAAGGTATCACTAGGGTAAGTTATGAATTATCGAACAGTTTCATATTTTCGATCACAAAAGAAAAACTAGCTATATAATTTAACATTTTAACTCGTTATTTTAATTGGTATCTATGATTGGTATCGTGGATACCAATTGAAATAGCAAATTGAATTGTCAAATAATTTGACATTGCAATGTATCCATGATACGTGCATTTTCATATAAGAAACCTAATTATTATACAGTTTTTAATGTGACCGAAAATATGAAACTATCCGATAATACGTAGCTTACCCTATTACGTACCTTATCCATTAACTACGAATAGTCTTGTAGAGCATTGCATCTACCTACATTATGACGTCACTAAAACTTAACGCCAATAAATAAATAATGGCTTGAAGTAACTTCCCTGTTCCATGAACTGTATTTATTTATTTCAAAGGAAACAGCGATGATTGATTATTAATTTGGTCGTTTGCTCCTTCAGCATAAGTTATTTTGCATTTATATTGTGACGTACGGTTCACTGTAGCTAACTTACTGTATTCAACTGTATATTGAGACCTAACAAAGTAAATAGAGTGCATGAGTTACCTACGATTACTGCTGTGGTGGTAGATTGGTTGAATAAAGTTGGTAGTAACTACACAATATAAACATTCTCTTCCTTCCTCTTAAACATTAAATCTACTAAAGGTATTTGAAATACCTCAAAATGGTTCAGTTGTGTAAGATTCAGTCAGCACAAGAGTTTTTTCTAAACCTGGAAAAGATACTATATGACGTATCTAAAGGGCCGTACACACGAAGAGTTTTTTAAGTCTCTCCATCAGACTTTTTGCAAAGCTCCTCCCACTTTTTCCACGAGAATACAAGAAAAAGCGATATGATTATTATTTATTTCAGTTGGTATCCATGATACCTAGAGATGTCATGGATACCAACTAAAATAAATTATAATTATATGTTTTTTTTTATATGATTCAAAAGTGTCATGGAAAAAGTAGGAGGAGCTTCGCAGAAAGTCTGGTGGAAAGACTTAAAATCCTACGTGTGTACGGCCCTTAAGGACCTATATCGCTCCAAGACTCTTCATCTTGTTTCTTTCTTATTTTACGGCTCTTTTAATTTCAATCAAAGCGAAGATTAATGTGGACTGGAGAATGAGATCAATACACTATAGTAGCTTAGTAAGTCATAATGTTATACAGTAGAACTACTGTAAAGTGAATATAGAGTCCTGAGTAAGAGAACTAACACGAATAGTGTACAAATTTTCATCAGTCTGCCATGAATGGCATCAGTTTTAGAAAACTAATTGCCATTTAATGGCAGACTGAAGAAAATTTGTTCACTATATGTGGTAATTCTTTCATTCAAGACTCTAAAATTAACTATAGACGAGTCCACTATAGACGAGTCCACTATAGACGAGTCCACTATAGACGAGTCCACTATAGACGAGTCCACTATAGACGAGTCCACTATAGACGAGTCCACTATAGACGAGTCCACTTTAGACGAGTCCACTATAGACGAGTTCTACTGTATATTAGCAAGGGATTTACGTTATTATTTGTGAACACTCAAAGTGAAGAGTCTCTATGTGCTGTGCATTTTAAATCTAGACGACAATATATTTTGACAGTTTGTCAGAAAAAATTGGAAAATAATTCATCGTATATATAAATAGGGTAAGGCTACGAATTAGCGGTTGCTTCCACATCTTCGGTCATATAAGAAAAAAACTATACAATAAAAGTCATATAATAATTATTGTATCGTTCTTTCTTATATGACCGAAGATGTGAAATTGACCGATAATTCGTAACTTACTTATAAAAATGAATCATGCTAATACTTTTCCTAAAATAATGTAAAGGAATTGGTGCATAGAAAGACACAATACACGTGCTCTTCTCCTGAACGAATTACCTTGTTACCACTTTTCTGAAGGCGTACATTCTCCTAAGGAGGCCTACATTTATCCAGTAAGGAGGCCCAGATTCCATTCATAATCTAATAACAAAAGACTCGGACACCTGGAAAGAGGAAAATAGAAAATAATTCTAAAAGCATCAGTGTATAGGCCTACAGATGATTCTTTCTTCCAGAATTCTTTCGTGGCTATTGCCTATAGAGCTTTAAATAGGATAGAACAATGAAGTTTGTATCAGAATATGCTTTAGTGCAGGAAGAATATGTGCAAACTATTGAAAAAGTGAAATGTGATATCCCGCCCATTATGATAGCTAAATAAAATGAAGATAAATTACCTGTTATTGTAAATTTTAGATGATTAGTTATTTACGTATGCAAATAACAATCTAAAAAGGAATAAATTATTGGTAATAATGATAAAAATCTAACGTGAAGAAAGCGTCATACTATTTTCTTCATTCTTCAGCTTCGAGATTTTGAAATCCTTCTCTAAGGAAGGATGTTTGCCTACATTTTGGCTCGCATAAACACTCTTTCATTCTTTCAATTGAACACAGCGATATTTACTGCACAGTCCATTAAATAAGGACTGCCAATGTTCCTAATGAGATGTGCATTCAAATAATATCAGCAGCAAATAGAGTCTCATGGCAGTTTTTGGACGCTACCTACTTACCTGCCTGTGCTCAATGAGGAGAAAATGAAAAGTCATTGTGTATGATTGCGGCGCAACTTCATAAATCTCTCTTCACATCATCCATTGTGTTCTAAGTACAATGGAAGGCCTTTCGGACGCAATAACTTGAGTCGGGGCATTTAATGTATGTGACTGATAGAGAGGCAGTTTTGACATTGCATCCTCTTCTTTTGTTTGCTACCTGACAACGTCTATCTATGGAATCAGAACCTGCTCATCTTTCTACCTCTGCCAGGAAATGCAAACTAACTAAGTTTACATTATGAAATGGCTCTACTAATTTGAAATTAGAGTTCTACATTACGTATGAATGGAAAGAGGCAGCCTCAGTATTAAAGCGAATATAACCACCATTTGATTTTTTGAAAACTACTAAAAGTAGAAATACACATTTAGCTAACTCCACTACCTGTCTTACGTAGTCTTCAGACAATGTATTATTATTTTGATATTTTCTAAAAATTGATTAAGGGCTGTAGTGAATGGCGATACCCATCATCTTAAATCGAATTCTATCCCTAAATCCCTCCAATCGTCTATTTTCAGCTGTCAACGTTCCTGGAAGCGCGTCTGGTAGACAACTGACCAGTAGGTTTATTAGGATTTACTCATGTTGTTTTATCCACTAGATTGTATCCTAATATTCCTGACTATGAGTAATCGTTTCTCCTTAATCGTTACAACAACTTTGATATTATTTTTCCATTAATAGCTTAGATGTTGAACTTTTTCTTAGATTAGTTTAACCTGAACGCGAGAGTTGTAAGGATGAGGATATAGTTTTCCTAGAATTTATATTTGTTGGTCTTTTTGGATTGGGAGATTCTCTCATCATTCTTGTTTGAAACCCCTATTTCATTTTCTCACCTCCCTACCTATTTGGTTGTCTATTGTAGCTACCTACCTATTTGGATGTTTATTGTAGCTACCTACCTATTTTATGTGTAATGTAGTTACTAACTTACCTATCTACCTATTTATGTGTGTAATATAGCTATCTACCTATTTCGATGTGTAACATAGCTACTTAATTAGGTACCATTTAGAATGTATAATATAGCTACCTACCTATTTGGATGTAAAATGTAGCTACCTACTTACCTATTTTGATGTGAAACTTAGCTACCCACCTATTTGGATGTAAAATGTAGCTACCTACCTATTTGGATGTGTAACATAGTTACCTACCTATTTGGATTTAAAATGTAGCTACCTACCGATTTGGATGAGTAACATAGTTACCTACCTATTTGAATGTGTAATATAGCTAACTATACTTATTTGGATGTGTAACACAAGTACCTACTGATCAGTTCCGATGTGCAACATAGCTTCCTACATATTTATTTGGATGTGTAATGTATATAGATACCTACCTATTTAGAGGTGGAACATAGCTACCTACTTATTTGGATGTGAAATATAGCTACCTACCTACATGGATGTGTTATATTGCTACCTACCTATTACCCTATGTAACGTAGCTACCTACCTAATTATTTGGATGAGTAATGTATCTACCTATCTTTTTCGATGTATACTGAATAGCCTAACTAACTATCGTAACTATTGCAGTATAATATAAGTTTATAGCATAGATGTGTAACTATTTCCAACTGACCGTTAACTATCTACTTTGAAATTTTAACGCATTGTACATTAACTTCTTGAATTTGAAAGAGACCTACCAAATGTCCATTACATTTGTGAATGTTATTAAAGTACAATTGAATTGAATACCCATTGTTTAAAAGTATTTGAAAGTTTTTTTTCTTTTTGTCAGTTAATTCCAAGTTGTCTGTGTATAATACCTAAATATGAAAGGAAAGTTCTAATGAAACTTTTTTAATTTCTCTTATTGATCATTTGTACTCATTTGAAACTTGTGCAAAATAATAATTTATTGACGAAGCTTTTAATTATAAATAATTGGATACTGCCATTTTTGTGAAGGATTTAATAGTAGGTATTGTATTTCATTATTCAGATCATTAATTGTGTTATGTAGATTTACAAGTATAACAAATGGATAAATCTGCATGCATTATATATTCTATTCTTCTTGGTGTCCCCTAAGTTCTTTGGTTGAACCTTTACATCGTATATTTGATTATTAAATGGTAAACTACATACTTAAAGTGTAAGTTTGAAGAAGAATGTTAAGTAGAAGCACCTATCTGCAGCTTTGGAACGTTGGTTTACAGTGTACTTGATATTTGTACCATCACTGCTACGTAACTCTTTAAGTTGTTGAATGTTGTTACTGCATTTTGGAGCTTTCATGAATGGTCCCATCTCCCGCTTGGCAGTAATGAACCTATTTTTGCGGAATGCCTAGAATTAAGGAACTATTTTCAAGAAGATTATTAATTGAATATATGTTCAATAGATTAATATACTCACTTTAACCGTTTTTGGTAACAGTGTTCGTTAACATTTTTCTTTGATTTAGCATCTCTGAGCAAGTTTGCCAAGTTAGCGAGGTCTGTTACCAGAAGCAGATCCGTTCTGGTGTCTCAGTTTTCGTCTCACATGCCAGTGATGAAAGATGTCTCCAAACAGTCCAACATTGCCCATGTAAGAATTTTTTTGAGAAATTTTCATTTATCCTATCTGCTACCGAAAACTCTTCGATAGAATTTAACGATTCTCTTAAATACAATTGAAAAGGTTTACAAATGAATTGTGTGTTCTTACTTAGGGTTGCCAATTCTGACGAATTTCAATACAGGACACTGTGACACATATCCCTAAGTTTTAAATTAAATAACTGCTAAAACCCTAGATGTAAAGAAAAGCCAAACCATTATAAAACGACCTCGTGCTGATTATGCTATACTTAGCAAAAAGGACAATTAGCGTTCTTTATAGCTTCATTAAAGAGCTCAATTAAAGGACAGTACATTGGAATAAAAGACTGCTTGCTACCCTATTCTTACTAGATTGTAAAAAATCCCCTGTGTTATTTTACAACTATTTTCTTGTTGATATTTAAATAAGACTGTTTATCAGGATATAGATTTATCGGTTTTGAGATTCATAGAATGATTTTTCCAACAGATGATGAGCCTTAATAGTGACGTGATGCCTCAGTATCGCCAAGAAGCACCCAAAACTCCTCCTCATATTCTACTCCACTACTGTGCTTTCAAGGTACCTATCTATATTTCTATTATTGATGGTTGGTACGAAATTACGCTCCCAAAATTTATTCAAAAATCCAATACGGACCAATTTTTACGTTCCCAAAAATAAAAACTATTGTGGAGCCACTAATTGAAGATTAAACAGGTCCACTCATAATCTTTGGTGGTTTCACAAAACTTTTTCTCTTTTGCATTTGGTTCTATTCATTGAAAATATATATGATATGAATGTCCATCAACGAACGTGTTTATGCATTACAAGTTTATTATTACTCATTTAATAATCACAATTCATTGAAAAAATTGTATTAAATGCATCATTTCGAATTATTTGTATCATCAAATTAACATATTTATATGAAAAACTTAGTTTGAAGGCTATATTCTTAATTCTGTCGACATCCCTATCAAATTTTGAATTAATGCGTTGAATACACAATAGCTGCAACTAAATTTTTTTTAGTTTTCGATAGGAAGTGGATAAAGAGGATCTTTTCAGTGTACCGTGTCATTCAGACTGAATGGACACGGTACACTGAAAAGATTCTTCTTATAGTCCCTTTTTCTTACTTGCTATCGACTACTGTGTATTTAACAACCTAACCGTATTCTTCTTTTCAACAAAATAGGCAACTTGGGACTGGGTTATCCTTTTCTTAACTTTCTACACCGCCATCATGGTTCCTTATAACGTGGCCTTCAAATACAAGACTTCCGAGGACGTCTCCCTGCTCGTTGTCGACTCGATAGTCGACGTCATCTTTTTCATAGATATCGTCCTGAACTTTCACACGACATTCGTGGGACCAGGTGGCGAAGTCGTATCCGATCCAAAAATCATTAGGATGAACTACTTGAAATCGTGGTTCGTCATAGATCTCCTATCGTGTTTACCCTACGACGTCTTCAACGCATTCGACCACGATGACGACGTAAGTAGATGCGGAATGGAGCACGGGGACGACGATAATGTAAGTGTGAATGAGACGTTCCTGCTTGATTCCAGAGTGAAGTACTAAATTTCAGAGTGATTTTTTTCTTCTCTAGCGTGAAAATATTTTAAATGAAATTTATTAGAGTGAATATATATAATTTTTGTTATATTTTTTTTTTTATTTAAGTTTTATTTTTCCAAATGCAAACGTAAATTCTTCAATATTCGAAAAATATGTCACCATTGAACGAAATCCCTTATATAGATGGCCATGCAATCACCTGAGTTCATTCTAACAAATGAAACACCTACCTGTTTAATTTAATCACAAGTGCATATTATTTACTTTGTATAAGGGCACTCAAGTGCAAGTTTGACTCTGATAAATGAACAACCTTCATTCCAATATAAATGTAATACAACACTGATAATATACATAAACTGTCATTTTATCTTTTCAAGTTCTCGATTTATACAAAAAATTTGTACCCAAAAGGCTGTTTTTATTATCACATTTGTTTTACAATTTAATTAATAAATGGACAAAAGCATAATATATTTGCTATTGGCAAACATTTGAATACCTCGTTGCAAAGATACACTACAACCACAGTTACCTGATGCACATTAAATGGTAGCCGGTAAATTGCTCGAAAACAATTGCTCGAAAGACAATTGCTCGAAAACAATTACTCGAAAGACAATTGCTCGAAAACAATTGCTCGAAAAACAATTGCTCGAATGAACAATTGCTCGAAAGAACAATTGCTCGAAAGACAATTGCTCGAAAAACAATTGCTCGAACGAACAATTGATCGAATGAACAATTGCTCGAATTATCAAATTGCTCGAATAAACAAAATTGCTCGAATTATAAAATATCACAGTTTTCGATTTTATAAAAGTCAGTTATACATGAAGTGGAGCTGCACCTAACAGTACTTGTTTCTTTTTAATAATTGATCATTAATCATTCTATAAATGATTTTAATTATTATTCATCCTGCATAATCTTTTTTTGGACCGTTTGTGTCAACTCGTATGTAACATGTGAATTGGAATCATGTGGTGAATCAGTACCATTCATGTTTTTTTTATCATAAAAACCGAATTTTTTTGTAGATTTATTAAAACTCTGCCATAACTTTGAGTTATTTCATCTATTGAGGTACCACATACAGATAGGCTAGTAATAAATAAATTTTCGGGTTTTATGATAAAAAAACATGAATGGTACTGATTCACATGTTACATACGAGTTGACACAAACGGTCTAAAAAAAGATTATGCAGAATGAGTAATAATTAAAATCATTTATAGAATGATTAATGATCAATTATTAAAAAGAAACAAGGTTGTTAGGTGCAGCTCCACTTCATGTATAACTGACTTTGATAAAATCGAAAACTGTGATATTTTATAATTCGAGCAATTTTTTCATTCGAGCAATTTGATAATTCGAGCAATTATTCATTCGATCAATTGTTCGTTCGAGCAATTGTTTTTCGAGCAATTGTCTTTCGAGCAATTGTTCTTTCGAGCAATTGTTCATTCGAGCAATTGTTTTTCGAGTAATTGTTTTCGAGCAATTGTCTTTCGAGCAATTGTTTTCGAGCAATTTACCTAGAACCACATTAAATACCTATTATTTAAAAAAAACATCAAAATTTTAAAATATCAAAATTCTCATAGTTTGATACTAATTTATAAAAAAAATACCTTTTGAAATCAGGTATTTATTTCGCATCTGGTAACTGTTCCTTTTCCCCAGTGTCTTTGACACGTGTGATTTTAATATTTGCCAGTAACAAATATTGTGCTTTTGTCCATTTAACTAAGTTGTAAAACAACAAAAATATGCGACCTACTTTATTTAGTTAAGGAATTTCTATATTCTCACAGAGGATGCAAACCATGTTTCAAAATGAGGCAAAACATTTGTGATATGCATCAAACGAGAGCTTAATTCCTTAACAACAGCATCAAATGCCATCAAATACTTTGCCTTTACTATATTAGCTGCAAGAGTGGAGAGTAAGAGTTATTAGCTACAAGAGTGGAGAGTAAGAGTTATTAGTTGCAAGAGTGGAGAGTAAGAGTTATTAGCTGCAAGAGTGGAGAGTAAGAGTTATTAGCTGCAAGAGTGGAGAGTAAGAGTTATTAGCTGCAAGAGTGGAGAGTAAGAGTTATTAGCTGCAAGAGTGGAGAGTAAGAGTTATTAGCTGCAAGAGTGGAGAGTAAGAGTTATTAGCTGCAAGAGTGGAGAGTAAGAGTTATTAGCTGCAAGAGTGGAGAGTAAGAGTTATTAGCTGCAAGAGTGGAGAGTAAGAGTTATTAGCTGCAAGAGTGGAGAGTAAGAGTTATTAGCTGCAAGAGTGGAGAGTAAGAGTTATTAGCTGCAAGAGTGGAGAGTAAGAGTTATTAGCTACAAGAGTGGAGAGTAAGAGTTATTAGCTACAAGAGTGGAGAGTAAGAGTTATTAGTTGCAAGAGTGGAGAGTAAGAGTTATTAGTTGCAAGAGTGGAGAGTAAGAGTTATTAGTTGCAAGAGTGGAGAGTAAGAGTTATTAGTTGCAAGAGTGGAGAGTAAGAGTTATTAGTTGCAAGAGTGGAGAGTAAGAGTTATTAGTTGCAAGAGTGGAGAGTAAGAGTTATTAGTTGCAAGAGTGGAGAGTAAGAGTTATTAGCTACAAGAGTGGAGAGTAAGAGTTATTAGTTGCAATGAGTGGAGAGTAAGAGTTATTAGTTAAGAATTAAAGAGTTCTTTGTTGTCTAACTGGTGCTCTGCACATTAAAGAGCATTTGATGTTGTGTAGTGTGTGTTCATGGTGTGTACTCTAATGTGCGAAGAGAGTGTGTATTGTATAGTGTGTGTGATACGTGCTGTAGTGTGTAGTGCGATGTGTGTACTCTATAAGGTGAAACTGAGCATATTTATTCTATTCTGATTGTGGTGTGTACTATTCTATTCTCATCCTTAGAAGCTGGGTAGATTTTAAGGTGTGTAGTGTGGTGTGTTTTTTCTACTCTGTGTGTGGTGTGTTTTTTCTACTCTGTGTGTGGTGTGTTTTTCTACTCTGTGTGTCGTGTGTGTTTTTTCTACTCTGTGTGGTGTGTTTTTTGTTCTAGTTTATTTTCACTATTTTAGACATCTACAATATCGCAGTAGGATAATTTTAGATTACGTTCCCTACAATATTGTCAAGAACCGGTCATGTTAACATGCATTGCCAAGTAATTTTATCAATTAATTTAATTTCTAAATTTATGTGCCCCATAATATGGCAGTGTACGGTAACTGCATCTTTAGCCTATGTCAAGTCTAACCTTACTCTGACGTTAAAATGACGTCTGCAGCTTCATATTGTGATACTGTAGATGTCTATTTTGCACACAGAGTGATATATCATGTTTTAAATATAATGATATATATTGAAAAGAATTGCTATGCAAACCATATTTTAAAAATCTATTTTTCTTTCTTTACATGCTGCTCTCTGAATTTAATGGATTTCATTTAAATTAATTCATCTAATTATTCTTTTTTTTGTTCTTCAACCAACGCTATTCATTTAACATCGTGTGTATTACTATACAATTAATATTACGAACGATTTGATATTCATTGAACAACTCTATTTGTAATTTAATCTTATTGTATATCCTTCTTCTAATATTACTTGATTTATGGCTACTCCCGTCTATTTTTTTCCACTTCCTACCTATTTGCATAATTCTTTCTTACACTAATAAATCCCCATACTGCCTCCAAATCCCCACACGTTATCCATCACATTCCCCATTCGTTGTCCATCACATCCCCCATTCGTTTTCCATCACAATCCCCATTCTTTGTCCGTCACATTACCCATCACAGGGCATAGGCTCCCTCTTTTCAGCTTTGAAGGTTGTTCGTTTGCTGAGACTGGGCAGGGTGGTGCGCAAGCTGGACCGTTACCTCGAGTACGGGGCCGCAATGCTCATCCTTCTACTGTGCTTCTACATGCTAGTGGCACATTGGCTTGCCTGCATCTGGTATAGCATTGGTACGTATTGGTCAACTCCTGTTGTAATATTAGTAATTTGGTAAACTTAATTGATTACTCAGAAGGGATTCAAATCTCTAAATGAAATAGCCTTCAGAAATTGACGGCAAATCTGCAAAAACTAGAACCTGCCATCGGTACCAAAATTGATTTACAAAACTAGATATTATTGAGTGAATATAGAACCTTGTTCTTACAGGTAAGAGCGACGCAGATAACGGAATTCAGTACTCCTGGCTCTGGAAACTAGCCAACGTCACTCAGATGCCTTTCGCTCACAACTTTTCGAACAGCACTAACCAGTTCGAACTGATTAACGGGCCTAGCAAGACCACGATGTACCTAACCTCTCTGTACTTCACCATGACGTGTATGACTTCGGTGGGATTTGGTAACGTAGCGGCCGAAACGGACAATGAAAAGATATTCACCATTTGCATGATGATCATTGCCGGTAAGTTATTTATCTTTAGGTACTCAAAATTTGAATATCTTCTGTCTAGGAAACTCGTTGAAATGGTCCTAGAATTCAAATTGTCCTAGAATTCAAATTTGAGGAATCGTTATACTATTTGTAGCATCTTCCTTTTTTTAATATCTTCCATCTAGGAAACACGTTGAAATTGTTCAAGAATCTAAAATTTTAAAATTTTAGGAAATATTATTCAATACTATTTCTAGCATCTGTTACTTTTATGCCCCTACGTTTTTATAAACCGCATCAATTATTTAAATTTCAACAATTGATTCTTCTAAATTTTACGAAATAGCAAAAACGTAATTCTTAATATTTGCAAAAAAATACTATTTGTACCATCGATTTGTAGTATGGCTCCAAAACTTTTATTTCTAAATCTCATGAATTATTAAAAAATATCAACAATTGATAATTCAAAACTTTATGCTATAAAAGTTTTTCTCAAAAAAATGCATTTCTCTTTTTCACCGCCAGCTCTCCTCTACGCCACCATCTTCGGTCACGTCACAACCATCATACAACAAATGACTTCGGCAACAGCCAAGTACCACGAAATGCTTAACAACGTCAGGGAGTTCATGAAGCTGCATGAGGTTCCTAAGGCTCTGTCCGAGAGAGTCATGGACTATGTCGTCTCCACATGGGCAATGACTAAAGGCATCGATACCAATAAAGTCGAGAATGAGGTAATAACCCATGAACCGTTAAATCGGTTAATAGGGCTGTTGAAATTATTAATCTGTAAGGCATTTTGTTTTTTATGCAATAGTTGAGATTTTGATGTACAGGTTTCCTTATTTTTGTAAAATATATTATAGATATTTTAGGTAGGTATATTGTGTTGTGCATCGTATGTTTCATATTCTTGTTTATAACTATTGTATTTTTTATTTCGATAAAGTTTTTCATTCATTTCATTCATTTACTAATTTCAATCAATAAACTACAGTAGAACTCCTCTATAGTGGACTCATCTCAATGTAGAGTCCTGAGTGAGAGAATTACCCCGTATAGTGATGAGATTTTCTTTAGTCTGCCATAAAAGGGCAATTAGTTTTCTAAAGCTAATGCTATCAATGGCAGACTAAAGGAAATTTTGTTCACTATACGGGGTAGTGCTCTTACTCAGGACTCTACATTAATCGATCGACCTATATGTTAAACACTAGGGTAAGTTCTTAATTATCGGTCAGTTCAACATTTTCGAACACGTAAGAAGAATATATATAATAATAATAAAAATTAAATAATTATTATTATACCTATATTTTTTTCTTCGTGTCCGAAAATGTTGAACTGACCGATAATTAAGAACTTACCCTACCTTATCGAGAACTGCAACGTTACCCATAATTCATTTGTATATTCTGAACAAAATTACGATATTCATATTCTGATGTCGAAAAGTATGATATTTTCGAAAGCTAAGTGCGCTGTTCTTTTCCAGGTTCTGAACTACTGTCCTAAAGACATGAAGGCAGACATTTGTGTTCACCTTAACAGAAAAGTTTTCAACGAGCATCCAGCTTTTAGATTAGCGTCAGACGGTTGCCTCAGAGCCCTGGCAATGCATTTCACCATGAGCCACTCTGCACCGGGTAAAATATGAACACTTAGGTCATAAATGTAGAATGTGCATTATCTATATTTTGTACACCAGTTACTGTTTTAGAAATAGCGCTAGGATTATTCTGTTAAATTAATCATTTTCAGATTTAAGAGTAATTTATAGTAATCAGACAGTTCCAACCCAGCAAACATGAATGTATCTATTTGATGTCTAAACGACTCTGTATAACCTCTCTTCCGACATCGAATACCAGTAACAAATTAGACATGGTGACATCAAGTAGACATCAATCCGATATCCGTTTGCACCGCTAAACCGCATCATATTAAGTATATTTAGCATCGGAGCGATACCGTTATAACAGCGTTGAATAGAAAGATAAATTACGACATCCAACATACATAGGGATTCTCTATCGAACAGACGCCTAATTATATATCTAATATGCTTCGAAACGATATCCACTTGCATCCAATAAATAAATAAGAATAGAAAATTCTTACTTCATTGATATATCGTAGGTACTGTACGTTTAGATGCATATCAATTTGATTAATGTTATATATAAATTAAATGGGAAGAAATGAAGTGACGTGTCCGGGAATCGTTCGTGGGTCAAACCGTCGCCGTGCCTGTAGCTCTGTCACTTTGCCACCGAGGATGCATTTGATTAAAAAAAAATTTCATGTTAAATGACCCGGAGATACTTAAAGAAATTTTAAAGTGAATAAAACAATACAGGCAAGCACCGCTTTTATAATCAAAATCACAACTTATTGTTATTACAAATAGTAATGAGTTGGTCAAATTTTCATATAATTGTAACTCCTTAAAAATTTCGATCTCTATGAGTTCAAATTAAAGAAAATGTTTTGAGGCTACGACTTAGAATACAGATGAAAGCTCTGTGATGAAAGTTCAAAGTAATGAATGCATTAATTAAAATTTGACCATAGATTAACTCTCACTCAGTAAATATAGGTCATAATAGTTGAGTAATTAGTTTGATATTTTGACTTATATAATTGTGTTTCATTGAACAATCATGAATTTAGTGCTCTGTGAAATATTTTTAGCAATAGGGTATATGTTCCAAGTTATTAATAGGGTCTATATTTTCGAACACGTGACAAAGGAAAATTTATCTATAATGTGAATCACTGAATTTTAATCGTCTCATTTGCAGCTTTAGGCACTAGGTGAAAGCTCAAGTTATCGGATATGGGGTTAAGCATTTTACGTAGAAAAATTATTTATGTATTGATTTTTATTTCTAAACTTGTATTTTACGTACTGGTATCATGGATACCAATTTAAGTAAGAGTTTAATAATGATAATTATTATATTTATTTCTTACATATTCGAAAATGTGGAACCGTCCGATAACACAGAATTTACTCTAAAATGGAACATGTTAAATAGCCCATCAACTTTTAATTATTGACGTTTAGTAGAGGTTTAACGTCTGCTTCGGAACCAAAATCCATGTCGCTGACGTCAAAAGGAAATGAAATACAAGGGACTGGAAGAAGCAGTCAGAAAGGAAAGTGGCTCCATGGATAAAGTCACGACGCTCATGGATGCTAAAAAGCTACTCCGTGAATGCTTTCACTTACCGAAGAATGTGACAAAAATGATCACAAGCACCGGTGGCTGCACTCAAGGATGGAAGGGAGAAGTGAAGAGGTAATAGTAAATGAAGCCTACGAGCTTACCTAACACAAAATCTAAGACCTCGTAATTGTAGAGCATAACCCTAGCGCTATCCTCTAAAATTGCATGGAGAGTTGAAACATGGTAAGCATAAAATAGACAATACATAATCCAAATTACAACAGTTTGGAACCCAAAGGACGCTACCCCCTTCTCTTCTATTCACCAAAGACAGCTTCAGGAACCCCTCAGGGCTTATTTATAATAAGCAGTTTAAAATAGATTCATCACCATTTCGTTCTCACGGTACTGGAGGAACACTGTTCAACAACCGATGTTCTAGTATTGCTTAATTTTCGTTGATACAGTTCACAATCGCACTAGCGTGTCAATGCTCAATTGTATACATTTACAACTGCCGTAGTGTCGTTAGTCCCCTATAAGTATATTAATTATTGGGTATAGTTTAAAGCGTGCACTATGTATGTTATATAGATAGGTACAATTCAATTGAATGGAAATAATTCATACATTTCTATACTTATTATAAAACAGGAAGATAAGAAAATGTATTTCTAAATTTGAAACGATTTTTTTAAAACTACGTATCTGTTTTCGCACTTCTGGTCGAAGTATAAATTCAGATATCGTTTGGAAACAGACATGCCGACGTCAAGATGATGCTGTTAAAACCATGTATCGGTTTTAGTGTTTCTACTCAAAGTGTAAATTCAGATATCATTTAGAAACAGACATTCCGATATCTACTATGAGTCGAAATGGTTGCTAAGTCGATACCCACCGTTAGCGCTACGAATTCGACAGCAAACGGCATCGAATCGACATTCATATGTTTGTTGGGAATATAATTAAAATAACGAAGTATAATGTTAAATTTTAACTTTTTTCTTATATGATTCGAACATGTGGAACCGGTCTATAACGAGTTAACTGACATACATCTAATTTCGATCACCCAGGCGATCTGTTGTTCCATACCGGAGAATCTCTGGACATCCTGAGCTTCATAGTCACTGGCTCCCTGGAAGTCATCCAAGATGACGAGGTGGTGGCCATCCTAGGCAAGGGAGACGTCTTCGGGGACACATTTTGGAAGGACCCAACAGTAGGACAGAGTGCTGCTAATGTCAGGGCACTCACCTACTGTGACCTCCACGCTATAAAGAGGGAGAAACTATTGGAGGTGCTGGATTTCTACCACGCCTTTGCAAATTCTTTCGCCAGGAACCTCGTTCTTACGTATAATCTCCGGCATAGGGTGAGTGAGCAAGCGGGATGATTAGCCTTGAGGGCCGTGCACACGCAAGGTTTTTTAGGTCTTTCCACCGGACATTTTGCAAAGCTCCTCCTACTTTTTCCACTAGAATATAAGAAAAAAAAAACGATATAATTGTTATTTATTTCAGTTGGTATCCATGATACCTGCAGGTATTATGAATACCAACTGAAATAAATAAATATCGTATCGTTTTGTTCTTATATTCTAGTGGAAAAAGTAGGAGGAGCTTAGCAAAAAATATGTTGGAAAGACTTTAAAAACCTTGCGTGTGTACGGCCCTCAATAATTATTCACTTTTTGAATTACTTTTGGGTTAAAAGTGAATATCTAACTTATTAGGGTTGTGACAATACGCTTTTAAAATCATAGATCCTAAAAATATTAGAACAGTATTGAATCGTTCTAAACCAGCGGTGTATAGTATCCGATACCATTTTCTTTCGTCTATATGATATTCTTAAGATATATGATTTAAAAAGAATATTTAAAGAAAGAAGATTTAAATCCGTTAAGTACCATCTAGGAAAATGTATCCTTTATATTATTCTACTTTTTTTCTGAATATATTCTTCTGCATTGTTTCTGTTCAAGATGCATCGTTTAATATTGCTTCGATACAAAAAGAAACACGTCTTATTCAACTGTGCATTTCAATGCGCTTTCTGTTTCAGTTGATATTCCGAAAAGTGAGCGACATGAAGAGGGAGAAGGAGTTGGCAGAAAGAAGGAAAAACGACCCCCAGCCAGAACTGAGCAACGACCATCTCGTGAGGAAGATATTCTCCAGGTGAGGGGAAACAGGGGGCTTGATGGGGAAAATTGCCTCTGTGGTGGGGTAAAACGTGGAGGAAACTTGGGGAAAAACTTAAATGAGTGAAAAAATATTCTGTGTGATGGGTGGGGTAAATCCTGGAGGAAACTCCAATAACTGAATGGAAAAGGTATTCCGTTTGGTTAATGAGAAAAAAATTGAGATGAGAGAATTGGAACTTGAATTAAGAATAGGGCGGGCGGAAATTGGAGAATTTAGAAGACCAGGGGATAATGGAGAAGTATAGGAAACTGTAAGATAAAGAACGAAAATTGAGTATTATAGAAGAATGATGATACCTAGTTAATGGGGAATGAAGAGAATGTGAAAGAGAAAATTATGAATGTGAGATTAGTAAGATAATGGTGAGAGAGAATGGATGTGTCAAATAAAAAAAATTACGAAATAAATGATTTAATAAAATGAAGAATATAATTTGTGTATTTAATTGTAGGAAATAATTTGTTAGAATAAAATTGGATTAATACTTATGTATAGCCATAATTTTTATTTACATTAAACGTTCACAGAATTTTTCCATTTCCACTTGGTTGAAATACTTGATCTTCATAATCGTCATTTCTTTCTAATTTATTTATTTCGTAACAGAATTAACCTAATTCTCTAATAAAACAATGAGACAATCTAATAAAAGAAATAACTCTTTTGTTCAATCGCATAGAGGGGTGATTGTTAACAGGGATCAGAAAACTGTATATTGCTATTGGAACACTGTAGGAAGAGAGGCCTGTAGACACTGTAGATGATGAGGCCTGTAGACACTGTAGATGATGAGGCCTGTAGACACTGTAGATGATGAGGCCTGTAGTCACTGTAGATGATGAGGCCTGTAGACACTGTAGATGATGAGGCCTGTAGACACTGTAGATGATGAGGCCTGTAGATACTGTAGATGATGAAGCCTGTAGACACTGTAGATGATGAGGCCTGTAGGCACTGTAGATGATGAGGCCTGTAGACACTGTAGATGATGAGGCCTGTAGACACTGTAGATGATGAGGCCTGTAGACACTGTAGATGATGAGGCCTGTAGACACTGTAGAAGATGAGGCCTGTAGACACTGTAGATGATGAGGCGTGTAGACACTGTAGATGATGAGGCCTGCAGACACTGTAGATGATGAGGCCTGTAGACACTGTAGATGATGAGGCCTGTAGACACTGTAGATGATGAGGCCTGTAGACACTGTAGATGATGAGGCCTGTAGACACTGTAGATGATGAGGCCTGTAGATACTGTAGATGATGAGGCCTGTAGACACTGTAGAAGATGAGGCCTGTAGACACTGTAGATGATGAGGCCTGCAGGCACTGTAGATGATGAGGCCTGTAGACACTGTAGATGATGAGGCCTGTAGACACTGTAGATGATGAGGCCTGTAGACACTGTAGAAGATGAGGCCTGTAGACACTGTAGATGATGAGGCCTGTTGACACTGTAGATGATGAGGCCTGTAGACACTGTAGATGATGAGGCCTGTTGACACTGTAGATGATGAGGCCTGTAGACATTGTAGATGATGAGGACTGCAGACAGTGTAGATGATGAGGCCTCAGACACTTTAGATTATGAGGCCTGCAGACACTGTAGATGATGAGGCCTGCAGACACTGTAGATGATGAGGCCTGCAGACACTGTAGATGATGAGGCCTGCAGACACTGTAGATGATGAGGCCTGCAGACACTTTAGATGATGAGGCCTGCAGACACTGTAGATGATGAGGCCTGCAGACACTGTAGATGATGAGGCCTGCAGACACTGTAGATGATGAGGCCTGCAAACACTGTAGATGATGAGGCCTGTAGACACTGTAGGTGATGAGGCCTGCAGACACTGTAGATGATGAGGCCTGTAGACACTGTAGATGATGAGGCCTGCAGACACTTAGATGATGAGGCCTGTAGACACTGTAGATGATGAGGCCTGTAGACACTGTAGATGATGAGGCCTGTAGACACTGTAGATGAGGAGGCCTGTAGACACTGTAGGTGATGAGGCCTATAGACACTGTAGATGATGAGGCCTGTAGACACTGTAGATGAGGAGGCCTGTAGACACTGTAGGTGATGAGGCCTGTAGACACTGTAAGTGATGAGGCCTGTAGACACTGTAGATGATGAGGCCTGTAGGCACTGTAGATGATGAGGCCTGCAAACACTGTAGATGATGAGGCCTGTAGACACTGTAGATGAGGAGGCCTGTAGACACTGTAGGTGATGAGGCCCGTAGACACTGTAGATGATGAGGCCTGTAGACACTGTAGATGATGAGGCCTGTAGACACTGTAGATGATGAGGCCTGTAGACACTGTAGGTGATGAGGCCTGTAGAAACTGTAGATGATGAGGCCTGTAGACACTGTAGATGATGAGGCCTGTAGACACTGTAGATGATGAGGCCTGCAAACACTGTAGATGATGAGGCCTGTAGAAACTACACATGGTATGGCCTGCAAACACTGTAGATGATGAGGCCTGTAGAAACTACACATGGTATGGCCTGCAAACACTGTAGATGATGAGGCCTGTAGACACTGTAGATGATGAGGCCTGTAGACACTGTAGATGATGAGGCCTGCAAACACTGTAGATGATAAAAACAAGGCCTCTACTTCAATTCTATCTTCAAATCAGATGAGCTTCACTCAGTCTTTCCGTTGATTAACTTTAATAAATAAATACTACAGCAACATCCCTGTCAACAAACACCCAAACTGTCTCTATTGCGTTCACCTCATCTTCATTTCGCTAAATTCTCTTCCGCTCCCAGTGTTGGAGGCCAAAATTGGAGGTAAAAGATGATGAAGTACTACAAATTTATCCATTATGGACTTTTTTCTCTCCCAACAATATAAAGATATTCCACTTTTCTACATACGTAAACCCTCTCTCTAGTCAATGAGATTTTAAGACTCACTCATCTGCCTTTTTTACCTCTTTTATTCACTATTTATATACCATAATTACTGAGAACTTTCTGTCACCATTTTTACTTACAATCATGAATGAGAAGAAAGTCACTTCTTATCATTAAAAGGCTTTTTAGCTAGATTTATCATCGAGTTCTTGACCAATCAGCTGTCAGTGTTTCGAGAAATGTGAAAATAGTACATTGTCCACGTTTCGTAGAGGGTGAGTTAAGAATTATCGGACAGTTACACAACGTCTATTATATAAGAACATATGTTTAATAATTATGATTTAATTTTAATTTAAATTTGTATCCATGATACCTGCAGGTAACATTTTATTTGGTATCCTTGTCTACAGGTAACATTTTATTTGGTATCCTTGTCTACAGGTAACATTTTATTTGGTATTCATGATACCAACAGGTAACATTTTATTTGGTTTCCCATGATACCTACAGGTAACTTTTATTTGTTTTCCCATGATACCTACAGGTAACATTTTATTTGGTATCCATGATACCAACAGGTAACATTTTATTTGGTTTCCCATGATACCTACAGGTAACTTTTATTTGGTTTCCCATGATACCTACAGGTAACATTTTATTTGGTATCCATGATACCAACAGGTAACATTTTATTTGGTATCCTTGTCTACAGGTAACATTTTATTTGGTATTCATGATACCAACAGGTAACATTTTATTTGGTATCCTTGTCTACAGGTAACATTTTATTTGGTATCCTTGTCTACAGGTAACATTTTATTTGGTATTCATGATACCTACAGGTAACATTTTATTTGGTATCCTTGTCTACAGGTAACATTTTATTTGGTATCCTTGTCTACAGGTAACATTTTATTTGGTATTCATGATACCAACAGGTAACATTTTATTTGGTTTCCCATGATACCTACAGGTAACTTTTATTTGTTTTCCCATGATACCTACAGGTAACATTTTATTTGGTATCCATGATACCAACAGGTAACATTTTATTTGGTTTCCCATGATACCTACAGGTAACTTTTATTTGGTTTCCCATGATACCTACAGGTAACATTTTATTTGGTATCCATGATACCAACAGGTAACATTTTATTTGGTATCCTTGTCTACAGGTAACATTTTATTTGGTATTCATGATACCAACAGGTAACATTTTATTTGGTATCCTTGTCTACAGGTAACATTTTATTTGGTATCCTTGTCTACAGGTAACATTTTATTTGGTATTCATGATACCTACAGGTAACATTCTATTTGGTATCCTTGTCTACAGGTAACATTTTATTTGGTATCCTTGTCTACAGGTAACATTTTATTTGGTATTCATGATACCTACAGGTAACATTTTATTTGGTATCCATGATACCTACAGGTAACATTTTATTTGGTATCCCATGATACCTACAGGTAACATTTTATTTGGTATCCATGATACCAACAGGTAACATTTTATTTGGTATCCATGAATAAAAATTAAATGAAGATTATTATATACTTTTTCTAATACGATCGAAGATGTGAAACTGTCCGATATATCGTAACTTACCCTAGCAATTCTGATGGCTCATTGGTTGGTGGTCCAGCAGTTCAGTACATTCTGTGAACAGAGCTCGCATGGTAGAATTAGATTGGTAGTACAGTAGAACTCCTCTATAATGAAATCCTCTATAGTGAATGTACACTCCTAGTAGGAGAAGCCTCTATAGTTATCAAGTTTTCTGTAGTTTGATATACAGTTCATGGTACACAAAAGAAAATGTGTTCACCATAGAGGCTACTTTTAACGCAGGACACTACATTCACTATAGAGAAGTTCATTATAGAGGAGTTCTACTGTAGTAATTTCTAGCTATAGCAAGGCTCATTTTGTTATATCTAATATAGATATCTGCAGTAGATACACAGGTAGTTTAGATATGCAATGTTAGTTATTCAGTAGTATGTAGCAATAGTTAGATATTATATTTTTTTATAAAATAAAATAAAGTAGGCATATAAAAAACTATATACAAAATATAACGAAAGTAATTGTAAATTGCATACAGGTTTTTTAACTTGTGGGTTGACCGCTTTTAGTGTTGTTTTGCTTATTTTTAAAGCTCTATTCCTTTGTACAGTTAAAAATGATCAACATAACCCCCGTCACAGTGGATTCAAACCCTGTTTCAATCTTAACTGCAGAACTTAACAAAGAGCTTTCTATAGAAATAATCAAAAAATCTGGGAAAATCTCATTTTTAAAAGAAAAATAGGTGGAACTGAAAAATATATAACCTGTATTTAAATTGAAAAGGAATAACTACTCATCATGCAAATCAAAATTATATTAATTTTCAAAACGTTTTTCAGTAAATTCAATCATTCTTCAGCCGATATGACACAGTAGCCTTTACAAGTTACAAAAAAACAGTTTTCGATTGGAAGTGGCTTGGAAGGTCCTTTTCAGTGTGGAAGAATCTTTTCAGTGTACTGTGCAGTGACTATAGGAATGATAGTTTCAGTGTCATTCAAACTGAAGAGATCTTTCCCAGCCAGTACACGGTATACTGAAAAGATCCTTCCTATCCACTACACGGTATACTGTAAAGATCCTTCCTAGTCACTACACGGTACACTGGAAAGATCCTTCCTATCCACTACACGGTATACTGTAAAGATCCTTCCCAGCCACAACACGATATACTGAAAAGATCCTTCCTATCCACTACACGGTATACTGTAAAGATCCTTCCTATCCACTACACGGTACACTGTAAAGATCCTTCCTAGTCACTACATGGTATTCTGTAAAGATCCTTCCTAGTCACTACACGGTATACTGTAAAGATCCTTCCCAGCCACTTCCTTTCGAAAACTGTACAATGGTTTGATAACTTGCTATCAGCCTTACGGCTGCTGTGTCATTTCGGATATTGAGTACTTATCCTTTAACTGAAATTAAAAGTTATTGAAATAATGAAAAAGTGAGATTAACCCAGTTTTAGATGCTAGATTTAGTTAAAACGGTTGCCTTAGTTTTCGAGATGTACATTCAACTGCATGTTAGGAAGAACTTATCGCAGTGATCGAAGTATTAAATTTAGTTTTGTTTCTTAAAAGTCTCCTGTGTTTCGTTCATTAGGAAGAGCTGGCAAGGAAAACATAGGACAGAGGTGGTGGATCTGTTAATCAAGTAAACCATTGTGAACCATTCATAGAACTTAGTTAACAAATGTGAACCATGTCCATATTTAGAAACACCAGTGTTTTCATCCACTATACCACCTGAAGGGCCGTGCACAAGTAGGGTTTTTTAAGTCTTTCCACCAGACTTTTTGCTAAGCTCCTCCTACTTTTTCCACGAGAATACAAGAAAAAACTATATAATAATTATTTATTTCAGTTGGTATCCATGATACCTCATATCATACCTGCAGGTATCATGGATACCAAATGGAATAAATAAATATTATATCGTTATATCGTATATTCTCGTGGAAAAAGTAGAAGGAGCTTAGCAAAAAGTCTGACGGGAAGACTTAAAAAACCCTACGTGTGTACGCCCCTTAATGAACCACTGTGTAACAGAGGAATATCGTTCTACTGTGACACTCTCGGTACTCGGATATTGGGCATTAACGAAAGTTATTAACCAATCTGACCTTCATATAAAATCTATCATGACCTATCTTAATAGCCACTTTACGACTACTGTGAGTGTCACAGTACTTCCCTATAATATAGGCATGATACATTTAGGAAGTATAAAGCCATCAAAAGATTTCGTACCTTAAAATCCAAATAATCAATTAGAACTAAAATTAAAAGATTTCATATGTAAATATGGAAAATTGATAATATTAATGCTATGTCGAACAAGATTTTAAATTAATGTGTCCCTTCCAACTATAACCCTTTGAGATGTTTACATAAACAGTATAGATATTAATTGAATATTAGTATTGAAATCTTGAATGATAGGACCAAGAAGAACTAATATATTAATGAAACAATCCACATTATCCAATGAAATTTCCCTCTCAACCTCTATCAACTATTTAAAAAGATGTGATCGATGGTATATTATTCACAAATCAATTTTAAGCCCAAACAAATTTAAAAATTCAATATTTAATAAAGTCTTCTAACTTGTTAAAGTATATTCGAATTCATCTTTCAAACTTGAAAACTGTATATAATTTTCAATTGGATAAAGCCATCCCTAAACCATTTAGTGTCTTATAGCATTTTGTCGAAGTATAAGAAGTATTATTCCTGAAACTAACGTCAATTTATTAGAAAATAGTAAGCAAAATCTCTCTATTAAACTTTCCATCCTGACACTGTCATTAATATAGTATATATTCAGCACTATACTGTTTTACTTTAGCACCCCGTAGATTGTACCCTGGTATAAAATTATTGGAAGAAGAATGACCAAACATAGGATGCAGCCATATTGTTTTGATTGTGGTGTACCAATGTAGTTAGGTACCGTAAACCTCAAGAACGATCATTCTTTTCCTCTCATGAATAAATGTAAATGAACAATTTTTTTTAATTTTGGATTCTATTACATCCACTGATGACGTCGGAATCAAAATTCAAGATGACGGTTAAATGAAATTTCAAAATGGCGGTTGAATAAAATTTCAAAATGGCGGCTGTTTCAAAATTCAATCATTCTTCTTCCAATATCGAATTCAGTGTAGATTGTACTTTGAATAATGTGTCACAATGATGTGTTTAGTAAGTATTGTTCTGTAGATCTTTGATAAATGTTAGAAATCACGATGTTACATTGTTAGAAGTATTAGTAGTTAAGTACCTATTTGGTTTGCTTTCAGTGTGTCTCATTAGATTCATTCTCATCGTGAATACTCTTTCCTCATCTACGCTCTACTTATCAATCATTTATATATTTATACAATTACATCTTTACAAAACTTAATAGATATTTAATAAACTCTTATAGAATTTTACTAAATAAATTGCATAGTTGCTTGCTACGCATTATAGCTATCGAATATAGTTAAATCAATTTCATTCCTTCATCATAATAACAAAATAATCCATTTTAAATTATAAATGAAATCTTAAGAATATATTTTTATTTAAAATATTTTTAAATAACTTAATAGACTAGAAGCCTGGTATACATTTTTATGATAACACTCTTAAAAAGTCTTAAAAAGTTTTTTTTTGGATTTTTAGATGAGCTAAAAAAACATTCAATTTCAATTTCTGGTAACATTTTTTTTATTGCAGATCTCATGAATTTTTCTGTGATGCTACTATATTTTATTAGCATTATTTGCTATACTTTTTGTGATATTGATATTTTCAATGGTAGAACATTATCTTGAATGTTCTTCTCACTAATATATTCTTTGTGACTGGTGTTTATTTTCAGATTCCGTAGGGAGAAATCTGGCAACCCCCTTAATGTCACCGACTCCAACCCGGATAGTTTGGGGGGAGGGGGCACGGAGGGGATAGGGGGTCTACTGCCTATAGCAGGGGTGAACAAGGATGTTGAGAAAGGGGGCGTTGAGAAACACGAAGGGGAGGTTATTTCGGGGTCTTCTGAAGCTCTTAAGGTGAAATGAATTGAATTAATTATTATTATCCTATCCCATTTAGATCAAAAATTCAATTAAATAATGAGTTGTTTTTTCAAGAAGTGCGCAAGGCTTTGAATTTAAAAAATATATACTCTACGTCCCTGACAGTATGCTGACCGCGTTGATGGTTGCCTTAGGCCCGCCTAACACGTGGGCAAGAGTTGCGTAAGTTCCGAGTTATCGGACTGTTCCACATTTTCAATCATATAAAAAAAATATATATAAAATTTTTTTTTAACTTTTATATACTTTTTCTTATACGATCGAAAATGTGAAACCGTCCGATAACTCGGAACTTTAATGCTACAATTTTTATAATACCAGTTTTTCAGAATAAAAGCCAAGTCAATGATTTTAACGGGTCACTTTCGTTGTCAAATGCGATATTATTTCCCCTGCACTCCATTACATAATAATGCAAAGCAAATTAATTTCAATTTTCATAACCTTTTACCGAAAAAAAAAAACAGTTTTCATACTTTTTTTAAGTGACTGAATATGTTAGAACGTTAAAAGGTATTACACACGTAGGGTTTTTAAAGTCTTTCCACCAGACTCTTTGCTAAGCTCCTTCTACTTTTTCCACGAGAATATAAGAAAAAACGATATAATAATGATTTATTTCAGTTGGTATCCATGATACCTCCAAGCATTATGGATACCAATTAAAATAAACAATAATTATATCGTTTTTCTTATATTCTCGTGGAAAAAGTAGGAGGAGCTTAGTAAAAGGTCTGGTGGAAAGACTTAAAACCTACGTGTGCACGGCACTTTAAAGGCTACTACATTTCATTTGTTCGCTTCTTTTCAGGTTGTTAAAATGCCCCCAGCGAGAATAAACAACGTTAGGGAGACCAGTGGACCAAGGAAGTGGAAGAACATCTTCGGTAGAGAAGGTTAATGGATAGTATTTATTGAGAAAAGATGAAAAAAGGATGATATTTTCTTTCTCAAGCCCTTATTTTAGATATACTTTTGGGGCAAGAGACAAAACATAGTTAATATATTTTATATGACAGGTTAGGTCCATCAGTATTTGCTTATAATACCTAACATTCGCATGCTTATAGTGATATGCACTATAAAATCATCCTCTATAGTGAATGTAGTGTCCTGAGTAAGGAAGTAGCCTGTATAGTGAACAAATTTTCTATAGTCTGCCGTAAATGGCCATGAGTTATTTCAAACAGACGGCCATTTTATGGCAGACTAAAAAAAATGTGTTCACTACCTATAGAGTATAGAGGCTACTTCCTTATTCAGGATTTCATTATAGAGGAGTTCCACTGTACTCACATAAATATTTCTCATTGTTTAACATATAAATTTGTAATGGTAATAGGTTTATTAATTGATAAGGTTATGATTTTAAGTTTAAAATCCATTGATTAATTTAAATTTTTTTTCACTTAATTTTAACTTTGAAATTACCGTTAACATAAAACTTTTTTTTCAAATTTCTAAAAAATTGTATTTTTCTTTTCATTATAAAGTTTATTAGTTAGTTTCTCCAAGTGACATTATTTTGGTATTTTCACCATCAGGGGAGGATGAAGGTGGGGCCAAAGATGATCCACCACTGCCCATCAAAAGGCCAGAATCCAAACTGAAGTCCCTTGTAAACAAACACAGTGGTGGAGGACCTCTCATCAAGGTTAGACCCACGCCTCTCAACTCTCAACTTTTTATCGGAGAAACGTTGCGTTATTTGAACACTCTCCGTACTCTGAAAGTGGGGGTTCGGTCGTCTTCGGTCCTATAAGAATAAACAATATAATAATTATTATATTTTTCAATTGGTATCAATGATACTTCAGGTTTCATGGATACCAATTGAAATTAATATTCCTGGAGGTATCATGGATACCAATTAAATTCAAATGCCAATTATAATATCGTTTTGTGATCGAAGATGTGAAACCGACCGATAAATCGTATTAGAAAATTCTAATTGGTACAGCATGACCTGTGATAACACACACTTTCCGATCACTATGAGTGTCTGAGTACTAACTACAACGTTCCCCCGTAGATTTGTTTTCTTTAAAAAAACGTTTGTGGAGACTATTTTATAAACTGCATTTAGTTAATTTTAAATTTTCCATCTATTTTTCTATTCTATATTTGAAGAGTGTTATTTTTCTCTAAATTTAATATTAATCTAAAACTCACGCTCTAAATCAAAGACTTTTCTAATCAAATAAATTGATATCACGTGCTTAAAATAAACTGGTTAGCTTCTCCAGTCACAATTAATGAAACTTTAAATTAAGTACACTAAATTTTCTACTTATTTTAATCTTTTCATCTAAAATAATCAAAACTATTTTATCTTCCATGATACTAGGGAAAAGTAAAATGTGAAACTAAAAACTGGAAGAAAATTTTAAAAGGTTATTAAGGGCCGTACACACGTAGGGTTTTTTAAGTCTTTCTAAGCTCCTCCTACTTTTTCCGCGAGAATATAAGAAAAAACGATATAATAATAATTTATTTCACCTGCAGGTATCATGGATACCAACTGAAATAAATAATAATTATATCGTTCTTCTTATATTCTCGTGGAAAAAGTAGGAGGAGCTTAGCAAAAAGTCTGGTGGAAAGACTTAAAAAACACTACGTGTGTACGGCCCTTTAGTAAGTAATCGCATCAAAATATTTAAATATATTTATGTAGAGAGAATGCTAAGAAAAAGAACGAGTTAAATTACATGTTTTTGTTAGTGTTCTTCTCTCCACAATGGATATAGTATTTTAATGTTCATATTTTGATGTGATTTATTTAATTACAACCCTATTTAATTCGCATCTGATAATTTAAGCTTTACCCTACTCTCATATAATTTGAGTGATTTAAACTTCTTGATCAATTAAAAACTGTCCGCTTATAAGTATCTTCATTTAATTAAATTATTCAATATGTATGTCTACAGTAATAGCTAAATTCTGATATTTCCATTCACATGCATGTTGATCTAGATTTGAAGTTCTGTAGCTAAATCATGTTTAACCAAGGTGATGTTAAAATAAAATCGTTATATGGTGATTAGGGTAAATACATAATAGCAGATATGTTACAGTAGCTAATGACAAGCTATAAAAAGAATGTTCAGTTTTCGATAAGAAGGGGCTAGGAAGATCTTTTCAGTGTTCCGCAACTACACGGTTTACTGAAAATATCCCATAAAAGAGTCACTTGTCACATGAATTAAATATAGCTTAACAGATTTCAACATTTATTTGATGTCAACTTATGAGATTCAATTATTCACATTATATTATTTAGCTGGTGATTAGATTGTCTTTACATGTGCAATACTTTACATGTAGTGCTTATAAGCGGACAAAGTCATTTCTTGTTCATTTGTAAGGCTATTCACTTTGTTTTATCCAATTACTTAATTTTGGAAAACAGGGACTGCCGAGAAAACCAGTGGCAACTACCACTGCATCTGCAACATCAGCAGATACTACCTCCACTTTAAATCCTTCCTCTGCTCTTTCCACCGGTGTGTCTTCTTCCACCACCACCACCACCACTAGTGCCATTAAATCACCTCCTACCACCTCCTTTATTCCACCCACTATTATCACTCCGCCTTCCACCACTTCCTCTTCCTCCACCAAACTTCCACCCTTAGCTTCTGCTTCATCAACCGCCAGTGCCAGGAAACTAAAGGTAAAACTATCAGAGCGAAATAGTTTCCCTATTACCAACTGATTTAAAAAAATTCCCTTGAAATGTCAATGATTAAATTTTCAAAGATCTTGTAAAACAAACATGGTGAAGGATGCAAGAAAAGTGTTAAAACATATAGTTTGTTTGAGTCTTTTTTAGCACCACCAATCCGCACATATTTCATTTGTCAACCTGGTTGTCAAACAAGTTGAAATCCGTTTGGTTTCAGTAATGCCAAACAGTAGAATCGATAGGTTGAAATGATCCAAAATTTTGGAAAATTGGTTGTCAAACAGAAGAATCGAAAACTAGGTTAGTACATGACCATTATTTGAGTAGTTTATTCTGTAAATTTGAATACAATTCATATTATTAATTTTACTACTAGCACTAAAGGTTTGTCAAACAGTTTGACAAGTATTAAGAGAACATGTGGACGTACACACTGAATTCGTTTGACAATTCTTCTTTGAGTTTGATAAAGTTGTAGCTTAACCGTCTGATTGTGTGGGCATAACCTGATCTTGAGACTTGTGCATGAATTATATCATTTATATGAACTTGGTATTAATGAAATAAATCATTAACTGCATCATTTACTTTAACTCTTCATTTTAAACTATGAAATACAGATTCCTCAATGGTATGATTATTTATAACGAGAAAATGCATGATTTTGTTTCCTTCAACGACTAAAGTGGGTTTGAATTTTTTCAGGACATCGAATCCAGAATACTACTGAAGAAGATAGACTCTACAGATTCAGGGGTTAGCAGAGATGTTGCCCAGACACTCCTCTGATAAAACAAGATCCTCCAACACAACCTCAAATAGTGGTAACGCTCCCCCCGGGGATGACGACTCCGGTACAGTTACCGATTTCACAGCCTCGGCCACTCCCACCATTGCGCAAATCGACACCAATAAAATATTGTCCAATCTGGCTGATTTCAAGGTTAATTTATTATATTGATCGATAATCTATCCATTATGATTATGTAATATTGTTGGTGTTTTACCTTTCAACTTATTTTTCCAGACGGAATTGAAACACGAACTGCAAAGACTGAATCAACGAATATCAAGATTAGAAGACCGGGTTACTGATGTAGCAGCCCGTGTTTCCGTACCTTTTATTCCCCGATCTACGTCCAATCCATCTAACCTCCGAAGTCCACACAATCACGATGAACCCCACGTGGGAAGCACCTCCAGACATATGCGACGGTCTCCCAGTACCCCCACCAGACACAGTAGGGATCCACCTCCAGAGGGGTCAGTCCGTCACACTAGTAGCTTAGAGGACGGGTCCCACTCTCACAGGACACCCACCCATCATTCGTCCAATCTCAGCATTCATTCACCTAGAACACCCAGCCATGAAGAGCTCAGACGACAAAAGAGGAAGGAGAAATCTCGCACCAAAAGTGTTCCTAGTAAGTCCAGTTCTGATGCACCTAACGCATCTCCTACTGACGCCGCTGTGCGAGGTATGCTCGAAGACGAAATCATCGAACAACAACAAAAGGAAGGTAGAAAAGGAGCTGACAAATCGGTTCAGAAACAGCAATCTCAGGGACACACGAGATCCAGATCGAAGGAGAACCTATGAGGAAAGGATAAAGATAAGTCGCCTATCAAATCTAGATCTAAAAAAGCATCAGAGACAATGATTTAGTAGATGTGTGTTTTTTATATATGCGTCTGGTGCTATTTAGACTGAATTTTAGTCAATTCCCTGATATTTTATAAACATATCAGTATCTATGATACACACTGGTCCCGTATCATAGCTACTGACTTCACTCTCAAAATGGTTTACTACTGACGAACTCTCAGAGCAGATACAGCCGTGCGTGTCTGTCAAAAATATCTTCAGTTACTTGTGCGTAGCTTTTACTTTTCACAAATTTTTGGTGTATAGTTGGTGTCAATGTTTTTTTGTAGATTTAATGAAGATGTATAGATTTGTGCAGCAATAAGTCTTAAAGGATTTTTTCAAAAGATTTATCTCTACGGATATGAAACAAGACTTTTTTTATGATATGGAGAAACTTGATATCCGAAAAGAGATTCAAAGATTAAACTCTTTGAGTCAATTGTTTGTGAAGATCCTCTTTACCATTAAACACTTGATTAATCTTTTTCATTGTACTAGGTAATTCTATATCTTTTAAGTGATGCTTTTCACCACTTTCCTTTTTTTAAATTAAATTTTGAAAAGCTCCACAGCTGCCTTAATCGTCTATCTTGCATTCATATATTTGCCTTCTAGTGTCACTTGTATGAGCTTCGACCTATATTCTACCATTCTAGAAACTCATTCAATTCAGTAACTAAAGGGTCCTTACGAAAGTTACACAATGTCTCTTTGATCAAAATTCATCATTAAATTCTACTCAATTTAACATATTAGTACTTCTAATTTATTCTTGAATTCGGAAATTTGTGCTTTAGGTCTGCCTTCGATTTCCGATATTTTGACACTTTAAATAGGTAAAAGAAGCCATTTTAAGATATTTTTCATGAATACCATTTGTTGCGGAAACTCTCCATTTTTGAGATATGGCGCAATTAAGTTTTTGGTTGGTTAAGGGTCTGGGAAGGTAAATTTGCAGTTTATTTCTGATATAACATTAAGAATAAGTATATAGAAGGGCGTGCCACCCCAAACCCCCCCCCCCTGGCAGGTCAATAAACAATCAAGAAGTGTGCAGTACAACAAACTAGCGGATACAACAAACTACATTAACGATATCATATCTCAAAACGATTTCAGCGAAATTATCTAAAAGGCGGAAAGTCCAGATTAAGATGAAATGAGTTACCTGCCTAGTATTATATCTGGAAAACGAAGACTTTTCACAACAAATGGTATTCGTGGAAAACATCTTAAAATGGCTTGTTTTAGCTAACAAATGTGTTAAAATATCAAAAATCGATGGCGAACCTAGAGCACAAAAATTCATTGAATTCACTCTGATTCCATAGAAGTTAATTCAAATTTTTGATGGAGCTCTGACAGTTCTTACTTTGTCAAGTAGGCATTTACTCGCCAACTTTTTGGAGAAGAGGGACACATTCTGCATCATGGGATCGTCACTCTAAACTTCGCTAAATTTCAATCATTTTATTTGATTAAATATTTTATGGTTGTTGGGGCCCTTTACACACCATTCTTTCAATGTAAATTTGAACATTTTGTTTTACTGTATTTCCTGTGAGTCTAAAGGGCCGTCCACACGTAGGTTTTTTTAAGTCTTTCCACCAGACTTTTTGCTAAGCTCCTCCTACTTTTTCCACGAGAATATAAGAAAAAACGATATAATTATTATTTATTTTCGTTGGTATCCGTTATACCAACTAAAATAATTTTATCATTTTTTCTTATATTTTCGTGGAAAAAGTAGGAGGAGCTTAGCAAAAAGTCTGGTGGAAAGACTTAAAAAAACCTACGTGTGTACGGCCCTTTAAACATTCTCCTATAATACCAATTTTCTCAATCGAAAATTCATGCTCGATTGAATTTCTTCATCACAAGAAGTAGAGGAGAAACTTTTTGATAAATTATATTGTTGCTAATTAGTAAAGAGAAGATTAGTGAGGAAATTAGAATAGCCTATGTGTAGAGAGCAAAGAGTACTTTTTCTCAATTTTCTATTAAAAGAAGTACTGTTCATGATTGTTAATCGCATCAAGGCTATAATACTTGGATGAAAAGGTACAAAACTTGGCAATCAGATGTCATAAAGCCAAAGAAAAAATCAGTTAAATGTACAATTTAATCACACAATATATATGATTAAAACTGAAGAAATCGTATCGTAAACAATTTTCCAAAGGCATTTTAAAATGACGTTTTAATATTTTTCCAAATTTGTGAATTTATGAAGTACATATTCCCTAGGTATTATTGCCTTGATAAAGATATAAGCTACGGGTTTATAAAATGTTGCATTAGAGATATACCATTATGGGGGTTGATACTCCAGGATGCACTTATTTTAAATAGCGTCAATTTATTTTATTTTCAATACATATCTTCGTGTGAGTGTGCTGCTTCATCATAGGTACTAATTAGATTTCTCTATCTTAGGCTAACTGGATTGGATTGTAAGCTATTTATATTGAAAACATAGTATGTAGGTTAACTGAATGTGGAAGAAATGTATGTTCTAGAAATCAAAATGTCTGACTTTTTGTTCGTGAAATGTTTTTCTTCAAAGAGCGAACATGAGAACAAAATGTGTTCTGCAAAACTGTTAATGTTAAATGTTGACTATTTTCCATAATAAGAAACTGTGATACTGTATATTACCTGTATATAATATTATATGGAAAATATATGAAGATATATATCAGTTACGGTTGTACTTTGAGCAGATAAGTAGGTATTTATGTTTTTATTAGTAGGTAAGTAAAGTTTGTGTGAGATCTAATGGGTTTAAAGGAAGACATGATAGGGAAACATTTACAATTATCCTAGGGAACTAATTATACACTGAGCCTATATCGGATTTTATCTTGATGCTGCTGAACAGTATGAAATTCATCTGCATGAATGAGAGTAAAAATCTAGAGAAAATCTAAAATTCGATAACTAGGGATAATCTAGAAGTTTAACAATTTGGAGTTCGACAAATGGGGAAAATCTAAGAATTTGACAAGTAGAGAAAATAGAGATAATTTGGATTATTGGTACAACTAAGTAACTTAGAGCCATCGTTATTCAACTCTAGATACTTTTTTCGACAAGTGGTAGTCCTCAAACCATAGTGACTGCTTCTTGTGATTTGACAAAGTGGTTACGAAAAATAGAGAAACTTTACAAGAAACAGTATTTTCTGGAGAGTGTGTTAGTTCATATATGTTTGTAGAGAAGAAAACGTGTTCCAGTAAATCGTAGAATGTCTGTAGATTTCCATAGATTAATTCAAGATATCACTATTTCTATTTTCAATGCTATTCCCATACATGAACACAGTGGACAGACACATAAAAGAAACCCATGCATCCTAATATTCAGACTTCAAAAATCAAGATCATCTTCAGTATTAATAACTTGGTTAATTATTGTTAAATTTTAGTATTTCATCACAATCGCTATAAGGTAGAAATTGAGAAAACCTAACTGATCAGTTTTGCTTTGTTTACGCAAAACTGATATTAGTTATAATCACAAATTACCAACTAAATCCTAAACCATCGATTCTACTTTTAAAATGTTTAAATACAGATAATTAGAGGATTACGCACCATATTATACAAAATTAGAGTACTGGAAAGAACTGAACACATGACTTCAAAAACGCCCACTTTTGAATCCATATATAAAAGAACCATAAGTGATCAATTCACAATAGCGTTTTTTTTTACAATTTTATTCAATATTTATAGGCTACTGATACACTACTAAGCAAACCAGAAATTCTAATTCATCTGCTTAAAACTAGGCTTTTTGACGGCAAATGTTCTGTTGTCCGAATATACTGATGTATGCACTTCCTAACTCTTACGGCCAAACAAGACAACATCTGCAATTACAAATATGATTATTGTTGAAAATGTAATATCTTTAAATAAGATTTCCATAATTAGCTATTTAGTTCTAATTGTTACAAAAAGTTTGATTTATTTCATAATTTATTTGTTGGACAACTGAGAATTGAACAATTGAATATCGCTGTTCCTTATAAACATTAGAAACACGAGCGTGGTATGGAATTAAACATTTAGTTTAACGGGCTGCGATATGTTAAAATTTAATGATTGTTGCAGCTTCCATTATCTCCTTAAAGGACCGTACACACGCAGAGCTTTTTAAGTCTTTCCACCAGACTTTTTGCTAAGCTCCTCCTACTTTTTCCACGAGAATATAAGAAAAAACGATATAATTATTATTTATTTCAGCGCAGGTATCGTGGATACCAACTGAAATAAATAATAATTATATCGTTTTTTCTTATATTCTCTTTGGAAAAGTAGGAGGAGCTTAGCAAAAAGTCTGGTGGAAAGACTTAAAAAGCTCTGCGTGTGTAGGGCCTTCAACAAATAAATACATTTGTTGGCCTGAAAGAATCATACATGTAATGTGAATTTGAAGCTTTCATGATGTAAAATGCTAATATATGAATGATTTATTGGAATAGAGTATTTGACAAACCTACATGTTACTTAGCTTTTTACATTTAAGCAAGCGGAATTACACATATATATAGTCAAGAAGCTTTATATATTTTGAAGGCTGTTGTGCCGCCACACATTCATTTTGAAAGTATTGCATCATTCTGTACAAACTTACTCTTCTTCTTTATCTCCTCTATGGCGATTGAATCATTTTATTCTATTTGAAATAAAACTGTCTTTCATTACCCTCTGCAACTGTTAGGTCTAATTTATTGAATAAATGCTCCAAATTAAAATGTAGCGGATGTCGCTAACTTGTAGAAAAGTTCTCCAAGTAATAGTATATCAAATATATGCAAGATATATTAACTTACAAGGTTTGTTAGGCCTTGGTACGAATTTAAGACTCTTCTGTGTATAAACAAATACGAACATACGAATTCACAGATGTGACCCTACAATTTTAGATTACATACTTTATATACTGTACAGCGGGTTAATCACTTTTTTCTTGGCATCCGTACACTATACAAACAACCCTGGGTAAATCCTTGCATACGATTTATCCAGCAAATCCTTATATACTATTTAACCAGCTGTTTATAGTATATACCATAGTAAATAAATAGTAAAGTATGCTAAGTACAATATTGGAACATCCGAAAATATTACATAGAAGTGACCGCGATTAAAACGAGTGACGTCACACAAGTTGTTTCCAAATAAAAACAGTGCTATTATTCAGTTAAATGTTCATTTTCATGGAAATTATCTTACACATATAATATTCAACTTGATAGCCTTCAAAATCTCCAGTAGAGTAAAGACACATTTGAATTTATCTGATAAAAATAAGATTTTTTATTGAAAATGTCATTCGTCAAATTGTTCTTAAAATAACCTTTTATTAAAGACAATCAGGTTTATATGTTAGATAATGGTCATTCAAGTGCTTCATTGTAAGTACAATAGGTTACCAGGTGCCAACTTACATTTTACAAGTTTGTCAATAAGCCAACTTATAACTGCCAGCGCGGTATTAAATTTAAAAAAAAGGTTATCTAGGCTTTGGAAGCTAACCAAAAATAATGTTTATTGAAATATTCTATCTAATTACCTGCCACACCAATATAATTCTCATTTTGACATTACTTCATCTGATTTTGTGTGACGTCATTTGTTTACATCGTTTCTGGAGACCGGAATCATGTTCACCGTCAATGTATTTGAAAGTTAGTATTCTTCTCTAGTTATTTACTATGGTAGGTATATACTATTTAGAGTATGTAATATAATATTGCAAGGCACATCTGTGCGCTCACATGTTCATATTTGATTATGCGCAGAAGATTCTAAAACTCGTAGCAAGGCATTTAGTATACCTTTTAAGTTAATATATCTTGAGGATAATCAAGGTTATGCTGAATTCAGCCAGTTTAGTCAAATAAAACGAAGTTAAAGCATTCGATTCTATAAAGAATGAACATGTACAAATAATTATCCCGGGTCATCGATACGTCTTTCACAACAAAATTGTAATCATCTTGATATGAACCTGCGCAATACTCTACCTTGTAGTTAAAATATACCTACCTTGAATAGACGGAACGTCGTCGAAATGAGGTGTTCGAAGATCTCCATTTCTGATAACAAAGTTGTAGGATTCTAGCGACATGTTTTTGAGTGAAAGATGCGCAAGAAAAATAGTGATAGAAAATTTCAGTGATGATCAACCTGACCAAGAGTAGTATTTTAGAATCTGGTCGTGAGATGATGAGACCTACATAGCATTTTTTTAAAGGTCTCGAATTGTAATTCTGCAAATCGCATACAATTCATTTCAGTTTATTTAATTTTTAAAGTTTTTAATATGTACTATGCGTGCAACAATTCTACAAACACGAATCTGACGCTGAAGAAAAAGATTGTACTCTTTGTTTTGATTTCAAGTTTGAATTTTTTTTGTAAACAAACAATGCGTTTTAATTAAATTTTAATATTTCCTGAAGTATATAAACGTTTCTATAATAAGCTTCTCCAATTTATACCTTAACACGAATATTAAATATTGGATTGATTATACCTACCTAGTTGACATTCAAAACAAACTTGTAGTACATTCTTTTTATTCAGACTGAAAATTAGCAAGACGGAACGGAAGCAAAACGGGTATTGTAGAGTTTTGATTATATAATTATAAATATTTAAAAGCATATAGAATTAAATATATAATAATATGCTATCAAATTTCACGGAGTTTCCAGCAAAATGTTAAGAAACATTAGCCTCCTTCATTAAAATATTTAAAAAATTTCTTGGAGGGGACCTTTCAAGTTAACACACTGTTATACGGCCAGCCAAAAACCACCAAAATGACGTTTTTCAAATTTTATTAGATTCGTATCTTATTTGTATGTGAAAATGTGTAGGGATTGACTGGTATATCATGTCACTATTGTCCATGAATGACCAGATTCTCGAATGAACCTCTGTATTTTATTTTTCAAACTGGACAATAATTTCATGGCAGCATCCCACATTTCAGAGTATGGTAGGTAAGATAATTTTGGAGAAAAATAATTCTTTATAGGCTAATTTTACCTTTTGACTAATGATTTCAATTGGAAATGAACATGTTATTCATTTCCAAATTTAAACCCCATGAGAATTTTGAGGATGGGAATTTAATCCAAATAATTGACTTCAAATGGCACGTTCTGAAACATGGGCAGTAACCAGTTGCACACATTCCGCGAGTCGGCTGAAATAAGTCGGAGGTATACCAATTTTCAGTTTCAAGTAGCTATTATATCAAAATACTTTTAACATATCTATTTTCGTATTGTAAATTAATTACATAGTCATTGAAACGCACTACTAGATCAGTTTTGACAAATTGACCTGTTGGTTGCATGGAGTAGGATTGGGGTGAACGTGGATTGGGGGTAAATTTCGAGTTATCGATCGATTTTCGATTATATAAGAAAAAATATATATATATTTAGCATTTAAAATAGTTGGATAACAATTAAAGGAACGAGTTAATTTATTTATCTTATATGATCGAAAATATGAAACCGTCGATCTATCGAAACTTACACAACTGAGTATTTAGAAAGTCGCCACAGGACAAATGTAGAAGAGAAGATTGAGGTAATATTTCTATTCTGGGAGAGTTTCACTTGTTAACGTCGGAGCTGTTACTTGTTAACAAGACAAGGTGAGTAATTTACATATAAAAGTATTCCAGTATGTTAGACTTAGATATTATGAATGTTTTGTTTGATGTGAATCATTTTGATATATTGCTTCTTGAAATTTTGATATGAAGTATTCACTATAGTTATACCATGTTCCATGCTTCAAATTATATGTTCCATGCTTCAAAACATGGCCAAGTGTTTACAATGATGCCTCAAAATAAAATTAAAATAAATGATATGCTCATATAACCCCATCGGGGTAACTGGGCTCAAGAAGCTGTAACTAAAATAATTAATCTCTTTATAACTTCAAATATTTTGATTTCAAAAAAATTCTGCTCGATTTATAAGGTTTGAAACTGTACTGTTTTGCCATCTGTTATAGTTATCGATTCATATTAGTTGGTTTAAAACATATGGGCTAGAATTTATAGAAAAGGTAATATTCAATATTTTATCTCATCTCACCAAACCGTATATTGCGTAGAATATTCAATTAATAATTAATTACTTTTTCATCATAGGCTGAGAAAATGATGATCCCAGTTTTCAGAATGTGGTAAATATTGGTCAATAGAACTAATGTAACTTTCAGAGAATGATTTGTGTTGCAAGTTATAACATATGTACGAACAAATAGTTCATATCAATTTCGTTATTTTATTTCGTTTTGTGACATCCTATTTTTCATATTTGAAAAATTTCACTTCAAATTTCATTTTCTCTTCTTGAAAGTTTATATGCTTCAAATTTATCCACTAATATAAATAGATAAAGACGCGAATTCTTAAATTCGGAGATAATGAAATCACATAGGTTTAATAGAATACTGCGTAACTAGACCTAACGTACGTGAAGCGTTAGAAATAGAGCGAAGCGATCATCGAAGTTGGCTTAATCGGAAGCCGGAAATTTCGGTATGGGAAATTCGGTCTCGGAACTTTCGGTCTCGGAATGATAAATGGCCTCTCAACATATGTAACCGTTATGTAGTTTGTTGTATCCGCTAGTTTTGTCAAAACATGTCAAAATTACTAATGTTTCGTATCTTTTTTCAAAGGTTAATGAATGATAAATTCACTACACATTTCAGTATTCATAATTTCAACTTTTTCTATTATTGCTCTTTAATTAATAAACTCATCCCGAATTTTACTCACCGCTTAGCTAATCATATTGTATAGGGTGAGCGTATATATATTTGAAACTTTAAAGCAAATAAAAATGGATATTAAAATCATATAATGTAACGAAAAATGAATTAATTATTTACGGATATGTATCTATCTATACTAATAATTTCCCTCATGTGTTTATTTATTTGATGTCCGCTTTTAATTGTCGGGTATTAAGCATAAAGAATATAAACATGATAGTCACCTGAATATATTGATATGAAATTAAAATTCTTTTGAGTTAATTCAATTTCTCTAAATGAATATTATATTTTAATTGGTTTTCAATTCAATGAAAGTAACCGAACAACATGTAATAAATTACTATGGAAGACCCGGTTTTATTTAACGGGCAAGTACACTTGTTATTACATAGACGTCAATACAAAACAAAAAATAGTTATTATATTCAAAATGTCCTCCTTTGCATTTGATTACTGCCTCCAGTGTATTGCAAACACCTTCTGTCCCGGCACTCAGCTGTTCTTATGGACTTCTTTACCACGCTTGCTGTGCAGGGCCTTCTAAGCCGTCCAAATTGCGGTGAATTTTCAACAGGCATTTTACATAGGATGGACTGCACCGAAAAGTCCATGGGATTCAGATTCGTGGAGGATTGCTTTGAAGCAAAACTTGGGAATATGCTCTCAGCACCAGTTCAGAGTAACATTAGCTGTGTGTGACGTCTCACAGTGTTGGCAGAATGTCCACAAAGTATCCTCGCCAAATTGATTCTTAGCATATTTCAACATTGGCTTCAGAATGTTTTTAACATAATATTTGGTGTCAATTTTGGCGCTTTGGTCGACAAATATGAGGGGAAACTTCCTGGTTTATGAAACGGTGGCCCAGACTGTTACTGGAAATGGTTTCATGGTTCGGTACACGATTTTTTGATTATAGGAAATCTCTTTTTGATGTTTTTCCAATCATACTGTCATTTCTTCAATTATAAACCAATTCTTATAATCTTCTTATTTGACCAAACAATCTCGCCAGCCGTTTCAGACTTGAATTCTTTCAGATGGAATTTGCTTCTCTCCAATCTCTTTTGAAGAATAGAAGAGGATGTTTTCCGGTGGTCTTCGTGGACGAGTCGTTTTATAGTTCTGAGACTCTTACCAGTTGTCTTCGCTAGCAACCAAATCGACCTTTTCAGGTTTCTCCTAATATTACCTCGAATATATAAGTTTGACCATTAGTTTCGACTTTAGACCGAACGTAGCGTGCTATTTACCACTTCTCGTATGATCACACAGATCACCTTTCTTTGAAATGCATCAATAGTTTCCAGACAGTCGATATCGCAATTGAAAGTTTATTTGCAATAGCTGAATCTGACTTTCCGGACACGTTGTAATGCGACTAATGTTGCTCTTTTGTCTGATATTTTTGAACAGACTAATTTTAAAAGCAAAACAAATTGTGATATGACAATCTAGTGTTCTGGCAATTCTATCATCAACACAATCGCTTACTTAGGAACTACGTTTCCGAAGAGATAATTATATTTGAAAATTGTCTTCCATGCTTATGTCCCACTTTGTATGTACATGCATTTATTAACGCGTCAAAATTGAAATCGAAACTACATGTGTCTGTTTACAGTCATGTATATTCACATGGATAAACTATTTGCAATGAATAATTGTGAGATCTGAAATCCTTATTTTCATTATACTATTGGCTATACGGCCTATATCTGCAATATACTTTTCGGGTCTTTCCCATTTGACGACCCCCACCAGATTTAATTTAAATTACTTTTTTTATATGTATTTTTGTCCAAAGAATCCGAAAATCAAAACCGTTTTTTGTAGAAACTAATAGTTTTGAGATATGAAGGTTTAAAGTTATTTATTTCTTATGTATTACTGAAGGATTGGGAACTTTGAAAAAACTCGTGTTTTCACGCTTCTTGGTCAAAGATAACCGTAATGCAGATTGTTGTATCCGCTAGTCTGTTGTACTGCACACTTCATGATTGTTTAATGACCTGGCAGGGGGGTATGGGGGACGGCACGCCCCCCATTACACATATATCAGCATTGAAGTAATAAATTGAAATTATCACGGAAATTGGAAATATATTCGATATATGTATTTCGGGGGGCGGGCCGCCCCCCATGCCCAGCCCCCCTGCCAGGTCATTAATCAATCATGGAGTGTGTAGTACAACAAACTAGCGGATGCAACAAACTACATTACTGTTTCATGTAAAAAATCTATATTGTTTAAGTAATTTCAATGAAAACACGAATTTTTTCAAAGTTCTCAATCCTTCAGTAATACATAGGAAATAAATAACTTTAAACCCTCATATCTCAAAAACTATTAGTTTCTACAAAAAACAATTTTGATTTTCGGATTCTATGGACAAAAATACATAAAAAAAAAGTAATTTAAATTATTCTGGTGGGGGTCGTCATATGGGAAAGATCCTACTTTTCAGTGTTCAACATACCAGAATTAGCCTCGGATATATGGAGGTAATGCAAAGAGAAATAATGTTTCAAGAATACAAAGGCAATGTTAAAAGCATAACTCTATATTAAGATATGTTAATTCTGATGTTCTTCAAAACATTCAGATAGATCGAAAACGCAGACGCGAGTGTTTCCAACTGCTTAATTTCTGAACTTATATTTACAAGACAATTTTCACCACTTTTTCATATGCATATCGTTTAATATAAAAGAGAAAATACCACCGAGTATGTTTTTCAACTTTTATCTATCATAACCTAATTCTAATATCCAAGGGTACGGTACGTACATATAGTGAAATTTGGTCAGTTAGTTTCACTAAGCGATTGACCTTGGCTTTTATGTGTTTCTGTCTATTCTGGATAATAAAATGAAAAATTTATTGAAAAATAAATCTTTATTCAGAATGAATAGGTATGTCAAAATAAATCCTAATTCAGTACGTTTTTGAAAGTCACTTTTCAAGCGAATAATTTAATCGTCTATTAATTATAAATAAATATTACAATAATCTGATCTTGAAAAGATCTAATTTACAACCTATAGTTAAAGATAACGCTGTGGATCTTACAATATCCATTGTGAGAACTTTTTTGGTATTAATTACATTATCGTATTCCAATGACACTAGTCACGTTATCTATCTTCAATGAAACTAATTATATGTATTACTTTTTTCCAACAGTTAACGTGGTTGTTTCTCATCTCGCCAGTCAATCAAAAATGATGACCATTGTAAGAATTCAAGATGGCGGATAACACTGTATGATTCCTGATAGGTAAGTTAAAATTGCAATTAATATCAATTTTGGTAAATATTTTATCTACCTACTTTACAATGATAAAGTCACTTGACACTACTTGGGCTAAAATTTTAATAGGCCTCCAGCGATGATATATATTGTTTTCTATATCGTAGAGTATATATCTAGGTAGCTGAAATTTAATTCTCGAGGCGCGATATTTATACCTAGCCATAGTACCTAGAATTGGATTCTATGCATGTACTAGCTATGTACCAGTTAAATTACATTGAACCATGCATTACTTATTGATATGTGTTAATAGTTTATTCAATAGCGGTTTAGTTATTAGTTTAATCTTGGTTTCTAAATTAGTCACGAATTTCTTTTAATGATCAATTAGACGATCGAGTCTTGTTCAATAGTTATTTCCATTAAATTTCAGTGGAGTGTAAACCATAATTTAGTTTGAAATTAAAGAAAACATCTAGGATAAGTTACGAATTATCGGTCAGTACTACATTTTCGGTCATATAAGAAAACAATATAAAAATTGTTATTATTACACAGTGCTACAGGGTTTGCAGAAGTAGATAGCACTGTGTAATAATAATGATTAGATTACGTGCACTCGGTAGAGCGCATACATTCGCCGCCGCTTATCCATTTGCTACCAAAATCTAATAAACTGGTGACTGGATAGTGATCACTCGTCCCACCAAGTTTCATGCAATATGGTTAAATACTTTTTGAGTTATAAATGACCATGTCGCTACCAAAATTCTACCAGCAGGTCACTGGATATGGACCAACGTTCCACTATATTTCAGGCAATTTGGTTGAACACTATTTCAGTTATGCGAATAACAAGATGATAAATAAATAAATGCCGTCAATAATATAACCTTTACGCATTCTACGAAGGTAATAATAATCTTTATATTGTTTTTTCTTATATGACCGAAGATGTAGTACTGACCGATAATTCAGAAAATACCCTACATTCTAAGTATGTTCAAAAATTATTGTGCAGTAAATATAATTTGAAATCAAACTGGTTATTCCAAATCATGTTCCTCTTCGGTTCTAGAAAATATAAAACTATCGGACAATTTGTAACTTCCTCATTTAGGGAACTTGGATGCCATTTAAAATTCCAAGGGATCGAAATAATAATCAAATTTTCAGCAAAGCTCAATATTTATCTTGTATTTACAAAGCCTATAATATTAGAATAAAAGGAGCTTTAAAACATAGAATAGATTCCAAACTATTTTGTACTGATAGGACTCCTTTAGATACAAACTGTACATGATGATGCCTTACTGAAGACAAAATGAAAAAAAATGATACAGGAATACTACAGAAAATGCCATAACAATTCCCAGTCTACCCAACTTGTTATTGTTGTCAATAGATATATTGGTCAGTCAAGAAACTAAACTAAAATTGAAAAAGAAACGACTAAAGTATTTTTAAAGTTACCGATCAGATCTTAAATTAGGCAAAACATTTAATTTCGACTAGGATATGACAAACAGACATACATGATATTTAACCGATTAATTAAAAAGAATTCCTTTTGATGAAGGACCTACATAATATATATATACTGGATGGCCATATTTGCTTACTCATCTTTCTTGATATTAGGTTTCAAACCAATGTCATTGGGATTGGCTTTAGATTGTTTTACTTTCGTACTACTTCCATTAGAGTCCTTAGCATTATTAGTTTCACATTTAGAGGGTTCACCGTTACTTTTCTTGTTATTAAAAGAGAATATAGGCACACCGAGTTGTGTGATATGCTCAGGTAAAGTCTGAATATGCTTGTGCATCATCTCCACAGCATTCACCAACTTGTCTAAAACTGCCTCAGTTAACTGTAGTGGACTTAGTTTAACTAACCAGCTTCGTAGAGTTGTATTCGGCAAATGCATCAACTGACAAATTCTCCACAAACCATAGAGAACACCATTAGTGAATTCACTTCTCGGTAGTTTCTTATGAGGTGCATTATCCAGAAGACTCGATACACGAATATTAACCAAATAACAGGTCCAGGAAAAGGGATCCTCAATGTCTATATCCTTTATCCTATCTATCTCCTTCAATCTGGAGTTCAGCCTATCACTGTCACTCATACTGCTACCTACAAACATATTTATAATTTCATCCGCACTGAGATCATAAGAAACATTTACGACTAATTTCTTTATTTGGGCTAGACTCAAGGTCTCTTTAGTTAACCTTTTTACCCATAAAGTGAGGTAGCTCTCACTACAGTTCAAATGTTTACAATAATGGTAGAGTAATGTTATTAAACCAGGGGAAACGGAGATATGAGAGTCTATCTTCAGTTTGGAGCCTTCTTTCATGGAAGTGGTCATCAGTGAATCCAGGGATATGCATTTCCAAATTTCTTCTAAGTAGTTCACCTTGTCCACTGAGCTCTGAAAGTAAACGAAAATTAATTGTAGCAAAATTACTAGATAATAAAGTTAACATATATTCATTGGTATCCATGATACATACAGGCATCATGAATACCAAATAAAATAATATTGGATACCAATTTTATGTGCAGGTAACACAGGTTCTAATAAAAGATTTAGACTTACTTTATCTGTAACTTTGCTGAAGGATGTGCATATGTCATCACACAACTTTTGACGTTTGTTTGGATTGTACACAACAGGAGGCAAGGCTGTTTGCTCTGCTTCCTTCTCCTCTTCCACACATTCCATTTTAATATCTTCAATCCTTTTATTAAATTGCTTCCTCTTCGATTTCGGCCTCCCTTTATTGACTCTTTTCACTTTTACGTCTTGTTCAACAGCGCCTTTATTTTCAGATTTCTTCTCGCAATTCTCGGTCTCGTTCTTTTCTGTTGTCTTTTCCTCCGTTTCTTCTATCTGGTCGGCAACAATATTCATGCATTCCTCGTTGAAAGATATTCTGTAGTTCTTCAAATCTATTTCTGCCGCACTCATTTCTTGGGATTCCGCAACCTTCTCACAGAGGAACGACAGGAATTTTGAGCGAATTTTATCTGCACAACTCTCACACAACTGAGAAAATAAACACAGTTAGGTATATTTTTCGAATTATTTTGACAAAGATTACTACCTAATGAAACAGATATTGACAAAAAAAAACTAATTTGTTAATTAAAATATTCTAAAAGCAGTAGCTACATTGTTCGAGTCTTATGCTTAGTTACTGCAATGTCTTGATATGAAAATTCAGAAATTTCTCATCATAGGTAACCTCTAGCACTCTTTAATGATTAAGTTTGATTAAATTTATATATATTTTTTTAAGTAACTAAAAATTCAAATCTTAATACTTGCCTTATTCGAATCCAAAGTAGCACTAATACCCACGGAGAGACGGGCCCATTTGAAAATTATTGGAATGTTGGGAGGTGAAACGAGAGAATTTTCTGTGAGCGCCGTTTCATTGGAGGAATCTAAAGAATAACATATTACATCGTTATTTAAAACTAGTGTACTTTCACATTAAAAATAACGGGTTTTCAATAATTTTTACATTGGTGTAACAGTAACTTAACAATCCACAAATGGTTATGACTTCAGATGATTTAGTTATTTATTAATTACTGACTATTACATTATACCCTGCAGTGTTAAAATTCTTTTTTGTAATAATTTACTTTTCAGCATAGACTGATGTATTTTAAAAATAAAATAAATAAAAATGGAAAGCTTAAATTTTAAATACATCATTATATTACCAAGCATCCTAAATGTTAATAATTAGAAGAGTTTTCAGACACATAATTCAAAAACTGAACAGTTGTTATTGCCATGATTTTCATAGTTTTTAGGAGATGAGAATTTTCTTAGCTATTTACTAAATACATCTAAAAAAACGCTCGAAATATTGTTTGATAAAATAGAATCACTAGTGGATTCTAGCTTTCCAAAAGTAATAAACTTAATTTTTAAATAATAAATAAATAGCTACGGGAACACATTGATCGTCTTAAATAATTGGAGTATTGTTTTAAATTATAAAGTTATCATCATGGATAGAAAATATTAGGCAAGGTTCTAAAACTTTTAAATTAAACACTAAAAGTACTTACCTGTTACGATAACAGGTAGTGCACACACGCCACAACATTCTTCCACCAGATTGCCAATAGCCTTGGCGCTTACTGATGTACATTCTTTGGAGGGCAAACTACTGCCAATATCTTTCAGTTTGACCTAAAAGAAATATTAAATTTACGTTAACTTTGAATAACAATTATGAATATCATTAAAAGCTAGAATATTCCTTCAATCTATAGAATTAAAAATCACCAATACTCACTGCTATTTCTTTATCTATGCCATATTTTCCAGGAAGGTGCTTGATGTACTCTGTCTGTTGCGGATCATTGCTATCGGAGAAAGTCTTGTGAAGATCAGGAATAGCAATCAGAGGCTGGAACTTCTTATGAGGTACGTACTCATCATCACTTGAATCTTGCTTGTGTCTTTTTCTACTCTTTCTTGAATTCTGAGCTGATTCAGCTTCGCTAGAAACTTTGTCAGATTTATTCAAATAATTCAAGAACTTCCTTTTGTAGGAATTTTTCTCTGGAGATTTTGAATCTTCTTTTTTGGATCTAGGTTTCATTTGTACAGGGGAATTTTCATGACTATCCTTACTCCTCTTCCTCTTGCTACTCTGCTGGTCATTTTCCTCCTCAGAATCATTTATATTGGGCTGTGTCTCTTCTTGATCACTTTCTTCACCCTCTTCCTTTTCCTCTTCATCTAACCGCCTCACTTTGAACTTGTCCACATCAATATCTGTCACTGGAACACCCTTAGAATCTGCTACTTTCTTCAGAACCTGATTTCTGAAACCATTGGATACAGTTTTGAAGCAAACATCACATAGTAGTTCTTTTTTGAGTACTTTAGAAGGAAGTTTGGCTAGAGGTGCATGGATGTACTGCAGTGCAAGTCTGATAGACACTCCAGCAATGCCCTGTATGTGAGACTGCAGAGATTTCCACCAGTCTAGAGGCTTGTCCACATACTTCCGAGCACAGATGACGCAAAAGTCTTCAGACGGCGTTTCAGTCTTGGGAGGAGATTTGTGGCCGTTAATTTTAGAATCTCCATTCTTTAACTTGACACGAGTACCATTCAGAGGTTTTCTTTTTACTGGAGGTAATTCTTTGGATTTTTCTTCATCAGATTCACTTGATGAATCAGAACTGCTGCTACTTGAACTACTGGATTCATTAGCTTTAATCTCATTCGTGGTTATATCTTTAGGATTCTCTATAGGACCTTTTTTGACTGGTTTAGGTTTAGTATTACTGGCATCTTCATCTTCACTTTCTGAACTTGAACTGTCAGAAGAATCAGAGCTTGAACTGCTGCTGCTACTACTTGAACTAGTTTCTGATAAGCGTCTCACTCTATTAGACTTGGAGACCTTATCGATAGTATTGGGAATGGGTTGGATAGTAGCGACAGTTTTGTTAATTCCGTTGACATTTGGACTGTTCTTCAATTTGGTTTGAGTGACAGCTGGTTTAACTCGACTAGTTACCTTTTTAACGATAGGCTTTGCTTTCTTTCTCACTCTGCAGGAATTTTTTAAACCATTCGTAGAGTTTACTTGTGAAGTATTATTATTATTTTCATTAGAATAACCTAAAATCTTGTATGTATTTTCAAGACCTGGAGGAAGTAATTTGGCCTGAAATAAAAAAAGGCCAAAGTTAGTAACCGGATTGAATTGAACACAAAAAAACATGGCCAACATTAAAAGGAAAAGTTCCGAATTATCAGTCAGTTGCTTCCAATTTAATCTGGCTATGGTGAGTTCCGAATTTTTGGTCCATTCCACATTTTTGGACACGCAAGAAAAAAAATATAATTATTATTAAAGTTATTTATTATTATTGAAGCTAAATATTAATTATTATACATATATATTTTTTCCTACATATACGAAAATTTGGAACCGACCTATAATTCGGAACTCACCCTAACCATATAAAATTAAAAGCAAGAAGCTATAATTTGCATAGAATCACTCACAATTTCAGCTGCATGTTCAGCTACTGTGGTGGCTTTACCAATAGGAAGACTCTCTTTGTGATTCACAAAAGGTGCTTTAGGTGTTTCTTTTTCTGGAACTACACCATTCTTGAGGAAAGCTCTGTAGGTACGTCTCGTTGTGTTGAAACAGTTGCAGCATATTGACCTCTTGGCTTGTAGTGCTGGCTCTATCCTCTTGCTCAACTTTAAATCCTACGAGAAGAACACAGTTAATAGCATATAATTAGACTGTGAGTAACAATTTGAGACTTTGCGTTTATCTCCTCAATGGCAATAGGGTGGTTCACTTACCGAGAGCATTTTGGCAACGTTGCAACCGTTTCCTATTGCTTTAGCTAGATTGAATCGCAGGTATCCTTTAGGACTCTCAAAGGAACAGGAACATAGTAGGCAGTGAGATGCATAGTACCTCTGCTCCTCTTTTCTCTTCTGTTCAGCCTAAACAACACAAATGGAAAATTAATTAACAGTAAAAATTTCGAGTTTTAATCAGTATAAAGATGCTAGGGTAGCTAACTATCAATTTCTTTAAAGTCAATTTTTTTCATTAAAAACACTAGTATCAATTTGCCATTATATTTAATTATTTACTAATTTTGCTGGAGTCAAGGGCTTGGGAGCTTTCTTGGGTTTCTTTGGTTGTTGTGAAGATTTTTTACTCTTCTTAGACTTTTTCTGTTGCTGTTGATTGGTTGCAAATCTGAAAAAAATAATAACAATTATACAATACAAGTTTAATAAATAAGGTTATAGGTTAACTAATTGACAGTGTAAAGTTTACTAAATTCAACATTTAAGAAGATTGATAAAATGTGAGGTTAGAAAAATTAGCCAGCAACCAATTCAATTCAATATTACAGTCATTTAAATTATTCGGAACTCAAAAAATTTTCTGTTATCTAAATTATTTGGAACTCAAAGTTAGCATCACCTAAAATATTTAGCACTTCTAAAATATTTCATAGCCTCATAGGTATCAAATTTATTTATCATTCACTAATATCTAAATTACTTAGAACTCACTATTAACATTACCTACATAACTTATAGTAACTCACTGTTCATAGGCATCTATCACAGACTCATCACATTCCCAGCATATGTAATGTGTGAGGCTATCTTCCTCAATCAAATTATCAGACAAACCTAGGTGTTTGAGTGCTGTGTACACATCAACCTGTTCAAAAAAGTAATTAGTGAGTAATGGAATTAAAATAAAAAATATTACAAAAATATAGTCAAAGTTTGATACTATTTGAAAAAGGTTTACCTCATATTTTGTAGATTCTAGCTTCTTATACAATGGCTTGCCTTCTTTTTGCTCAAAGCAAACTACACATTTATTAACATCAGTCATCTTTACATTTTATTTCATTGCTAACTTCATTAGGAATAGCTGAAAAGAATAGACAAATTAGCTACTAGCTATAATCATATAAAAAATCAAAATACAGCTACTGATTTTAGCATTTATATTAAATACATATATTATCATCATTATTACCTACATCAAATAGTAAATATGCTCAGCAGAGAAATAACTAAAATGCATAATTTGCTTTAATAACTTGCTACCATATGTAATTAATTAAATTAATTCTGAATTCACATATTTCAATTCTGATTACAGTTACCTAGATCTAGATAGAGAAGTAGGTGGTTACTGTAAGTAACAAATTATATTTAATTATGCATGAGTAGTATTATTGAGTACCTAATTTTATATCCTCTTTACTGTTTACAAACAATCATAGATACTACTTATACATTAGGTGATTCTGAAGAGAATAAGATAGTCTCAGAAATTTTGATATAGATGTATTATATTAAAACTATGTACTAATTATTAGTTAAATTACAGAAAAATTTAACAATATGAAGAACCGTGGTAAGATCTAATTGAAGCAAAAACATTATTATTTATTAGGATTCGTGTTTAATAATTCTAAGAGCTTAAGAAGTGATTTAAATGTTATGTGCACAACTTTCTGTGAAGCTTAAAATATTATGACACTTGACAAATTATTATGAAGTGACACACAACTCTTAACTTGATACCTATTGAAACAAGTAGCATAACCAATTTGTTGATTCAGGGAAAATAATAAGTAATTTGTGATATGGTAGAATTATTAAGACTGTTGAGACTTATTAGCAACATAGGCATAACAATTAAATATTACTCATCACAGATTTCTCCAATCAAAGTGTGTAACACAGGGGTCTTGAAACTTTTTACCTCTGATACACTCATTGCAATGTTTGTTATAATGTTGTCAGTTTAATTAGGTGATCTCTAACTAATCATCAAAAATAAACAAAACAATTATGAAATATTGAGTCCATGGCATTTTGAACCCACATTTCATTTTTACTATGTAAATTGAGAAATTATTTATTCTTTCTTTACATACTTTATGACATACTTTATTATCCTTTCTTATGAAATTGGCAGAGTATTATGTAACATAAATGCGCAAAACCAGAACAGAGTGATTGATTCAAGAGAAAACAGTAGATTTTACTGAATGCTTTTGGGGATCCTTGATGACTGGCTAACTGGTCTAACAGTAAACAATACTGAAGATGCTTTTTTAGGAAGTGAATAATCCATTTGTTACAATCTTGCCTAATTCCTAGAATACAAAGCTAGAACCTCTATTCTTAGCAAATCACAATATGGAAAAAGTCTTGAGAATGACGAATGTGCAAGATTTTCCTGATTTGTTTCCTCTTTCAATTGTAAATAATCATGTTATTATAGAATTTATTGTACTGAAAATGTCCTAGGTAAAATCTGTTGTTTTCTGTACTGTTTAGTGTGTATAATCGAATTCTATAATGCATAATTTATAAATAATGCATTTGGTACAGTACCACCAGTCTGCAGAAACTGGTAAAGTGTTTGTAAAGATCTCTTATTTTGTTTGTAGCCCAAGTAAAATAATATGTCTCATAAACTCTCAATTTGTCTCTCCAGCTCTCTCCAAAATATTAACCCTTTTACGCCGAATGGGCTAAATATGTCCCACTAATAACATTCATATTCTATTGAGATATATTGTCCCAATAGTCTGTGATGTACATTACTGGTGGGAAATATTGTCCCATCATAAGTTTGATATTAACACTTCATCAATAGATTAAAATAATATACAAATACATAAATATTATTAAAAAAACTTTATTATTACTCATAATGAACTCAGAAAAAAATTGGAGCGAAAGGGTTAAATAAGATTATAGCATAGGAGAAAATTAGATATTTCTCGCCATTTGCAATTGAACCATATTTCAAAGTATGAACAAAGTTGCCAGTATACAGTATACTGGCGACTTTTGAGAGGTGAAATAAGTTTAGAAACCTGTAAATAATAAGTAAATCACTCATAGATAGTCTCAAGTGATACACATGCATCAGACATGATGCATAAGGATGTTTTCAAGTGTAAAATCTTCACTAAGATGTACTATTATTTCTTCAAAGTATCTTATGACTTATATGTGGCGACCTTGATCCATTTTCTCACCAAATTGGCGACTTTCTTGCCACACTAAATTACTTTGAAACATGGCAATTGAAGGCAGCAAGGGCTCAAAATGACTGTCACAAACTCGCCATTAAAATGGAGAGTTTGTACATGCTTTATTACCTGGTTCATAGCAAAATTAATGTAAATATAGGGATTAATTCAGAATTGCTTGTAGCAAAATTAATGAAAATTTAGGAATTAATTCAAAATTGTTCAGAGAGAATATCCCAAATATCTCCCATATTCTGCAGACTGGCCGTACCAAATACATTACAGTCTTTTGATTGGATTGTATCAGTGGACTGTGGACAGAACAGAATGGTACCTACACTGGTTACTGTCTGGTAATTTAAATTTGTCGACTTTTATAACAATCTGGAAAGAAAAGAGAAAAAATTCAACTAGGTAGCTACCATGTTAAAGAGTATGTCATAATGTCAGTTAAAGCCAATTAATTGGCTTAGATTTCAAATGAAAAAACTCAGATATGTCTAATTGGTTTAAAATTGTGAATTAATTTCTATGTTGATTGTTGAATATGTTTGGTGTTCCCAATCCCATGTTAGTTTTGACTTGAAATCTTCCCAAGTAATAAAGCATGTCCAAACTCGCCATTTTAATGGCGAGTTTGTGATAGTTATTTTGAGTCCTTCAAATGCAAAAGGCGAGTTTTATCTATTTTTCTCCTATGCTACAATGTTATTTTGGAGAGAATTTATGAAAATTTGATCATTTTGGAGAGAATTTGTTGAATTTTGGAGAGAGCTGGAGAGACAAATGGCGAGTTTATGAAACATACTATTTTACTTGGAAATCTTCAAGAAATGAGCCAAATGGGCTTTGCTCAGAATTTGTGAAATTTTGTATAAAAAATTGGCTCACAATTTTCCAGCCTCTGAAACACGGGATAGCCCAAGTAATAAAGCATATCCAAACTCGCCATTTTAATGGCGAGTTTGTGACAGTTATTTTGAGCTCATCAATCGCAAATGGCGAGTTTTTTCTATTTTTCTCCTATGCTACAATCCAGTCTGAAAGAAGGTCACCTCTGACCCAGGATTTTTTGCAGAAATTGTGATTTGGGAGCAGCAAATAAAATGGGAACATAGGAATTAAATAGGACTGGGGCGAAGGATTAATCCATAAATCCTGCTGTACTTTTCAGACTGGGCTACAATGTTATTTTGGAGAGAATTAATGATAATTTGATCATTTTGGAGAGAATTTGTTGAATTTTGGAGAGAGCTGGAGAGACGAATGCCGCCAAGTAAAATAGTATGTCTCATAAACTCGCCATTTGTCTCTCCAGCTCTCTCCAAAATTCAACAAATTCTCTCTAAAATGATCAAATCTTCATAAATTCTCTCCAAAATAACATTGTAGCATAGGAGAAAAATAGATAAAACTCGCCATTTGCAATTGAAGGGCTCAAAATAACTGTCACAAACTCGCCATTAAAATGGCGAGTTTGGACTTGCTTTATTACTTGGAGTCGAATGGTGAGTTTATGAGACGTACAATTTTACTTGGGGGATAGCTAAACTTCAAAATTTATTGTTTTTCTAATTTATCAGATTCTCAATTTCTCCTAAAAAAAATCAAAATTATTATATTATAGATAGGCGAAGGGCCTAAGGCCCCTATCTGCAGGATGATGGATATGGGACATTTTCAACCTTTTCCGTACAGACACAGGCCGTACAGAGGTACAGACTACAGACAATCCTTAATTTCATCCTATATTTTATAATAATAGCTATTTACAAGTATTTTACTGAGCACTGACTCACTGAGCAGTTGTCAACTTGAGAACAGATTCAACAGAAGACAAAATAGAAAAGATTCCTTGGAGAACACTTTACCAGTTGGCAGTTTCAACAGTCTGGGTCTGGGATAGGCATAATGCTGAAACTTGGTTTGGTCACTGGTGTTCAGTGTTCACAGTTCTCCAAAGACTAAAATATTTGATATCATCTATTAACAGAAAGAAAGTAGGTACCTACTACCTAGGTACCTAAGGGCAGGGCTAAGGCTAACTCGTATTACAGTTTACAGTAAAGATGTATAATTCAATCAGTTTACAACTTAATTAGTTCACCAGAATGTCTAAACTCTGAATAAACTGTAAGTTAAAGAAACTGAGAACAAATCATTACAAATGCACAGAGGCTCACACCCACAGCACCATCGACCTAAGACCTTGAAAGATACACGAGTAATCAAATCAACAAAGAAGCCTACTTAACTTATTTCCACTTTGAAATCACTTCTATATAGTCACACAAGACCTATATTAAAGTTACAAGCACGTTGACACCTTGTTTTAACATGTTTATCTTACAGATATGCTTTATAATTTATGAATAACATCACGCGTGTGCAGGTCTCGCTTACACTGCACAAGCGAACGAACGAGCTACAGTTCGGAGACTGAGAACTCTTATAAAAATACTCTGTGTTATTTAGACGTGAGAGAACAAATTATTTTCGTGCCTTGGCAATTTCAATAAAATATAATAGATGTTTAAATTGATGAAAAGTGAACTCAGTTATAAATGAATGTGTTGTATATTGTATTAATATAATTGAAAGTGCATATCATAATTATTCAAGTGAACAATGTAATAGAATAATAATACTCGGGGTCGAACTTATTGCATCAGCTCAAATCTATATCAAAATACGCATTATTTCATTTATAACTTTTTTTATCATTTTCAGTTTATATCATTATTATCTTTGATATGCTTCAATTCATGATCATTTCTTTCATAACCACGTTATACATTTCCGTAATTCACACAGCCTAAAAAATTTTATGAGCACGAAAGGATTAGGTAGCTATAATTTATTGACCTTTTTGAACTGATTTATTCGTCAATATTTTCAAATTATTGTTTTCTGTAATTCTCTAATATTTAACCCCATTTTTTATTCAGTGGGATGATTTTTTTGAGAATTGCTGAGAAGTTTTCTATGATGTTTATTGTTGTCATAGAAAACTTTAATAAATTCGATGGGGTACTGTTCTATTCTAGCAAATTATCCGTAAATGAGGTGAACGTTTCGCTTTATGATTTTTTTAAGAAGAGGCTTCCATCAATCAACTAAAAATGAAACAATTTAGTATGAAATTTGAATTTAAACTAAAATTGTTTTATCATCATATTCAAAATTATTTAGGTATGCATGACAGTGAACCTATTGTAGGGTGGTTGTTATATTTAGACTTTTTTTGTATTCTTGAATTAAAATTTTGTTAACTTAAAATTAGAAAATACAGCTATATATGATATAATGAATATACCAATTAAAATACCGATTTAAAATGATAAATAAAATTAATCGTTGATCGTAAATGTGGAACAGTCCGATAACTCAAGAACTTCCCTAGTTCTTAAAAAGTCAGGTATATTAATTTTGTTTTAGGACTGTAGTTCTCAATCGAATAGGACCGGCCACTACTTCATATTGCAAAGAGAGAACTGAAACTGAGTCACTGAGCAACATCCCTACCTAACCAATGAATTTTAATGTGATTCTATTTAACTGTAAAGAGAATTAAGATATAATTTGATCAATTAGGTATTTATGAAGTTATGAGAGTTATAAGGAATATAACTACATTTCCATCGTGATAATTTAGATAAGTAGAGGATGTCAAAGCTACCGCTTCGTTATATCCTGCAAACGTTGCATCATACTCCGACATCATTGATTGAAATATTCATACGTTTTGCTAATAAAAATTAATATATTAGAGTTTTATAATATTCTACTACATAATATATGAATGCGTATTATAGCATCCGATATTGTATTTTTTTTAATTTCTGAAGATTGTTATAGTTTGAAAATATATAGTAAATAAATTCAATTGACTTTAGTTTTCATTCATTCAATTCCTATTTGAAAGAAAAGATCAAACCGATGTTTTATAATGAGTTATGATAATTTTTTTCATTTCTCATCACTTAACGTAAATCTTGGTATTAATTATCTCGGATAGTTTATCAGACACAATATTATGTACCATTATTATTATTATTTTCATATTCCTACCAGACAAGAAGGATTTATTCCGAGAATAAATCCTTCTTGCCTGGGATATCTCCTTAATAAACCAATAATAAATCCTTCGTGTCTGGGATATCCCCTTAATAAACCAGGAATAAATCCTTCTTGCCTGGGATATCCCCTTAATAAACCAGGAATAAATCCTTCTTGCCTGGGATATCCCCTTAATAAACCAGGAATAAATCCTTCTTGCCTGGGATATCCCCTTGATAAGCCAGGAATAAATCCTTCTTGCCTGTGATATGCCCTTAATAAACCAGGAATAAATCCTTCTTGCCTGGGATATCCCCTTAATAAACCAGGAATAAATCCTTCTTGCCTGGGATATCCCCTTGATAAGCCAGGAATAAATCCTTCTTGCCTGGGATATGCCCTTAATAAACCAGGAATAAATCCTTCTTGCCTGGGATATCCTCTTAATAAACCAGGAATAAATCCTTCTTGCCTGGGATATCCCCTTAATAAACCAGGAATAAATCCTTCTTGCCTGGGTCTTAACCCTATTGATATACAAGCAGCGTGGTGACAAAATTCAGCTCACTGGTTCGACACGGGATGCGTGGCATGAAGTATCGATCCGTCTGTTGCGCGTTAAAAAATAACAAACTGAAAACATCTCACAGTTGATGGGTCCTAGCATCAAAAATTAAAAAGTTGTTTCAATCGAGTGAGCACAGGGAAACTCTGTGTTATCGGACATTTCCTCATTTCCGATCCTATAAAAAGAGTAAACAATAAGCATAATTAACATTTATTTCAATTGGTACATCAATTGGGTTAGCTAAGGTATAGCTTACTCTAAAATACTTAATTGCGTAACTATACGCGGGTAGACTCATAATAAAAAGATAAGTGATATCATTGTTTTATTGTATAATATATACTATCATGGGTAATACAAAAACGTAATTGCTTAAATGTCTTTTGTTTAAATATTCGAGGATAAATAAAAACAAATCTTTTTCCATCGCTGTTCCATCATTTCATGACCTGTAAAGAAATTAAAGAATTTATTAATTTCATGTAAAATAAGTTATAAAGGAAGATGAATTCTTCATCATTTTATTTATTTCTATGATATTTCATTGAAATTCTATTATGATTATTCTGTTTTATTATAGAATATTAATATTTACCGAGAGGAAAATTATATTTGAAATGTTGAAATTCATGTACGTAGAATATTGAAATTCATGTCCGCAGAATGTTGGAAATACATCTCCAGAATGTTGAAATTACGTCGGTTGAATAACGTTATTCCATCACCAGTTAGTTTTCTCACCTCACTTGTTGTAGCGTATCTTCTCCCCAAACTTGCTATAGAAGGTGACGTTGCACTGCATGTTGCGTCCACTGCTCTCGTCAAAAGTCTTGCAGGTTTGGAATGGTGGACAGTACACGTGGAGGCTAACTGCTGGGTCACTGTCGGAAGGATTGCCCACTCTGTGCAGGCCTAGACTGTCTGGGGAAGAGGCGATGATAAGAATCACAACCTGTCTACGCATGACCTTACAGCTACAATAATAATGGACATAGTATCGACTTTTGGTATACATGATACAACGACTGGCCATTAACTTATTATGGTATACATGATACGTGAACTACATATCTAGTACTACTGAACGATGAGTTACAAAGAACATTATGAAAAATTACTGTCATAACGAATTTGCAGTTCTAGGAAACTTAGGTGTCGAAAAATTCAGTCTCGTTTTATAATGATTTTATTAAAATAATATAAAAAGTTGAAATCATCAATACCGCTAATAATTGAACCTTTGGCAGGCGTGCAGAGTATTTTTCATTCAGAGGCCGAAATTCCCGGCCATTACGAAAACAAAACACCGATCCTAGTTTCATGTCAGGCCATTGGCAGTTAATTGTACACTATAGATATCTCAACCCGCTATCTCTTTACAACCCGTTATGTATTCTTAACCAGGTATCTCTTCTCAACCAGTTATATCTAATTTCCAACCCGTTATCGCTCACCATTAATGTAACACACTTCGTTGTCTCCAAGGTGGGTGGTCCCGGTGGGTTCCATAGCTGATGTATCTTCTTCTCCATCTGGCCAATTGTATCTTATTTCATTGAGGGAGCCTGATAGCATCTGAAAAAATAGTGGAATCTTAGTATACTAAGGTTATAAAAGTATCTATCTTATAAATAATGTTTCACCAAAAATCTTCAATGTTCCGAAAATTGAAACTGGTTTATCGGTCAATACAGAATTTTCTGATATGCTAGATTTTCCGGAATAGTTAATAACCCGGAATCTTAAATGCTGTATGTTATTTAAATGATTATTGCGTAATATTTAATGCGCTTATCTATAATACGCAGTCAATTGGTGACGCACCTTCATGAAGCAGTGCGCATTACTGTGGTCGTGGATACTGGATTGATGAGATGGACCCCAGCACAGTAGCATGACGTTAAACTTTGAATTGCCTTCGTCAACCAGATTGCGGGTATACCTGAAAAAGAAGTCAATGTTTAAAAAAAATCTCAAAAATTTCTGATTAAATTTCTTGATTTAATCTAATCTTCATCAAAGCTACCTTGTTCATCTTGCAGGTTTATTTAACTACTAAACAAAGATATACAACTTTACGAACCATTATTAACCCCAGCTAGAGGAAGAAATCTTACAAATAATATCATAAAAAGTAAAACAAACAACCAGGAGGATAAAGATAAATAAATGATTCATCAGGAAGGAATCAAAGGATTGGAAACATCAAAGGATTTAGACATGTCACACAAAGAACAGATATAAAAACAGGAAAGCTTTGCTTTTATTACCAAAATTACAACTCGTTCTTATTACAAATGATAATTAAGAGCGAGGTATGGGTCGAGTTATATATGTATAATTGTAACTCCTTAAGCATTTCATTTTCTATGAGCTCGAATTAAAGAAAATGGTTTTGAGAACACGACTTAGGGTAAAGATGAGAGCTCTGTGATGAAAGTTCAAAGTAGCGAATGAATCAAAAGTATTACAATTCAAGAAAATTATTTAACTGATTATTATTCATAAACTTCTAATTTAATTGGTATTATGATTGAAATAGATGTAAAATAACAATTATTTTTTATATTTATTTCTAACGGATCCGAAAATGTGGAACCGTACGATAAAATTGACTCTAAAATGGGACATCTTGAATAGCCCTTCAAGATTAGATTATTTAAAATGCGAGTTTTGGTAGTCTCGTATGCAGCCCTCAATTAAGATTTCAAAAAATACACAAAACAAATAAACTGTTCAAAGAAGAGAGCAAGAATATCTCTCGAACAGAATAAGAAAGCGTGATGAATCTCATAATAAAATTGTCAGAGAAGTTGAGAACTATGCCCAGTCGCTAACATTTTAAGAAGCAGAAGTAAATATAAAAAGTAGTTTAAACAGCAGTTCTTCTACTATTGAATTGAGTGCTACAAATCTATCATATCGACGTACTGATTCAATTGTCTAGAATTTGACTCTAGATGAAGGAAAAGCTAGAATGGTTGAGAAGTAAATGAGAATTACCTTCCATATGCAGTCAGCTAGCATTCTTTTTTGAAACAATTGTTTATAATAATTTCATCTGAATAATAATATTGATGTTTATTAAAGTTAACATGGAATAAATATCATGAAGAACGGTCTCAGGTTTCTATGTCTACGTACTGTGATAACTTCGAAACGTGCCTCACAATTATTACAGATTTTATAAAATCGGGGTGTAATAAAAGCGGGCCTGCTGCCTGAACTTCAAATACTGTGAATACAATTTGGGGAACCATATCCCTGATTTCCAGCGTAGAAGTCTACTACTACTTCAAGCATACATGCGCTCTATTCATATCCATAATAATTGGCCATTTAAAAGGCTCAGGTATATGATATTGCACAAAGAATCCTAAATTTATACCCTGGTGTAAATATAGATTAGTTACACTGTTGTCAAGCCGACTAATATTACTCGCAATCTATATTAACAGATAAATTTGTAATAGCTCTCATATTTAAGACCCTTGTGTACCGAATATAAATTTCAAACTTAGTTTTTTACTATTTACCTTTACTGTCATGTACATGGACGATACTTCTGTGTGTGACAGTACATGCAATTACGTGTTAAGTACATTATAGATTTGAACAGGATAAGAGAGATTGCGCACGCTACCGGAATATACTAATATAATTTAAAGCAGGTAACACGTGTATTGCTAGAATCAAACCTTGAAGTATCGATAGATATGCGACTTAAGGTCTACGCTTGAAGATATTTAGTAGATACTACAATATCGGGAAAACGTTAGCTGTTCAAATTAAGTTTTCGAGAAGGCCGACAATTCAATTAACAAATTTATAAAAGTGAGAGTGAAAACATATTTGGATTTAACATTAGCATGTAGATAGGTTATAACAATTATGTTCTATGTCCTTGGTTTTAACCTTTAACGGTCGTTCATCAACTGGTAAAAAAAATGCTGACTGTATAATTAATTGGTAGAGTATTGAAAGGATTATCATAAGAATTTAGAGAATACCAGGAAAATACAGAAGATATCTGGAAAATTAAGATACTTTAAACATTAATGGATACCAGGAAATTGTAGAAGGTATCAGTATAATCTAGAGAAAATGAGGAAAATTTCGAGGAAAATATGTGTAGATGAACATTGAAATAATATGGGATGGCTATTGATAAAATATCATGTTAATATTTCCATACCAAGGTGACAGTTGCTTATCTTTTGGATATATCAAGTATTTATTAGAGATACCAGTTACATTATGGAAGCATGTTTAAGTAGGTTGATGGGTTGACATCTCAAAGAAAGACAGATGACAATCATTCTTCTGATTAGGCCGCATAACAATGATGCATGTCACGATGATAAGTTCTTCTCTGTAATGGTCTCGTTATCTTTCTCTTCTTCCATTTCCTTTTCGTTATTTTACATGTGGGTCACAGTGAGAGAAGCGCATTCTCTCTAGATAAGAGTCTTAATATGTGTATCACGCGTTTGAGAAGCCACACTCGTAAAGTTGGCACGTTTATCATCCACCTCTGAGAGTCACATGACTGTACATCCTGTTGCTAAACAAACGCAAATTGATACACTTTGTAACTGATGTGCTGGATCATTTTAACTTGGTTTTATTATAGTATATTTGTGATAGATGCACGTAGGTCAGTTGGAGAATGTATATTAGTAATAGATGACCTGCAAGCATATTTACAAGTTTCGTCAGCATTTACACTAGCTTCATGCTGAATTTACATATCTGGTTAAAGTTCTAAAAGTTGATCGAGATTTACAAGTTTTACGCCGACTTTACAATTCTGGTTAAAGTTTTAAAAGTTGATCAAGATTTACAAGTTTTACACCAAATTTACAATTCTGGTTAAAGCTTTAAAAGTTGATCAAGATTTACAAGTTTTACACCAAATTTACAAATCTGGTTAAAATTTTAAAAGTTGATCAAAATTTACAAGTTTTACACCAAATTTACAATTCTGGTTAAAGCTTTAAAAGTTGATCAAGATTTACAAGTTTTACACCAAATTTACAATTCTGGTTAAAATTTACCAGGTGGATCAAAGTAAAATAGAACAATTTCCAAAAGTTTGGGTAAATGATATTCACATAAGTGACTGAAAATGCTGAGTCACCCTTACTCTTTAGTAAGATACCATAAACGATATGATAACGTAAGTATGTGAAGTAATCTTTAACTACGTTAAAACTGCACACAAAGATAAAGAAAATTCTGAACGCTTTTTTTCTGTAATCATAAGATCTGTAATCTTGGTATTGCTATTAAATGAAAAAGAAAATCATACATGTCATGATAGTTAAGAAACGAGTTAAAGCACTTTTCCAAAACATTTCAGCACTAAGGAAATTTCCCGTCTAGTGTGGGTAGAAGAAGGTCTGTCATGCCGGCTCTTTGCAAGGTTTGTATGCTCTGTGTTGCTAGGAGCTACAACAACATATACTCTGGCAAACGAGACAAAAAACTGGTACAAAGTAATTGAGCATAGATAATGTAAAGCATCTTGACTATATCCATTGCTTAAATTTGATTTGAAGCTATCATGGATAACAATTAAGATTAAATTGTTATTTTATATCGTTTTTTTCTTATATGACCGAAAATGTTGAACTGACCGATAATTCGTAACTCCGATAATGTAAAGTTCACTGAATATCCTAATAATATATATAAATTTTCTTCCGGTATTCAATGTTCATCTGATAATTGTGCCTTTACCCTACATCAGCTACTGAGAGCCATAATAATTATCATGCTGACATCTAAATACTATAATGCAACATCAGCATAACTCGTGGTATGGTAACCTTCATCTGCTCTCTAACTAGCAACTATACAACTACGTTCTATTTCAAACAATTACATCACTAGTTAAAAACAGACAATCACAATTAAAAGGAAATATTAACTTAGAGTAAACACTTACAGAATGTTTCATTTCAGGTTCAACAAAAATTTGACAACTTGAATAAGAAATCACTTTTTCAGGAATAACAAAATGTTCAAAAATGCTTCATTATCGGGATATCGATACCCTAAACTTGTAAACAAAGAATTTTTACACATTTTGTTTTTCTAAAAAACGTTTGTTTTTAAGTTCGTCAAAAAGCTGACAAATTTTGCTGGAGCTGAAATGAAACACCGTCTGTATAATCTATAAATTCAAACATGATTGCGATGCCTAAATTTGTTTACTACAAAATTATTACAGGATGAGATCAGAATAAACGAACAGTTCCACATTTTCGATCACAAGAATTTATTTTAAGATTTTAACTCGTTATTTTGATTGGTATCTATAATACCTGCATGTATCATGGATACCAATAAAAAGTTAAAATGTTAAACTATACATTTTTCTTACACAAATACTTCGATAGCCTATATGTGAGTGAAGAATTATTACTTGTTTAATCTATTGAATTTTGATACGAGATATCCCTGCCATCATCATGTAATCTAATATGTTTATCATACTATTTGGTCTAACAATAAATAATATATAAAGATATACCTAAGTATACATTATGTTCTTTTTAGAATTTGAGAAACACAATTAGAATAAATAATTCACAAATGAATAAGAGTTATATAGCAATGTAAAATCCCATACTTTTCTAACAAATTATAACATTTCTTTATTTTTATACAAAAAAATTATCTCTTCATTATAATGATGTAATATTACCGACACAAATGGTCTGTAACCACACTGTATAGTTTTCTAAAAACTGGATACGAGAAATTAAATGCCTAATTTGTATTTCAAAAAATACCATTTTGTATATTTAATTATATAACATACCAATTAACTGTATTTTCTGATTGGCAGATCATGACGTATGCTAACACACACTTCAAGAGAACTATGAATGTACACCAAGATTTACATAGGGTAAGTTTCGAATTATCGGACACAGTTCCACAAAATCGATCATACAAGAAAATTGTAATTTAACTTTTATTTTGATTTGTATCATGGAAAATTAAAATGAAATGTATTTTTTTCTAATATAACCGAAGATGTGGAACTGACCGATAATTCGTAACTTATCCTATATGAATTATGTTGATAATATTGGTTATAGATAAATAAATATTTGTTTTATATATGACTGAAGATGTGGAACCGTCCAATAATCCGCAACTCACCTTATATATGTTTATAATATTGAATATAGTTATTATTATTATTTTAGTTTTTCCATCACTTACTTGTGTCTGTCGAACTTTGCGAACTTTTTCCAGTCAGCAGGGTTGCTTTTGTAAGTCTCTAGTATCTCTGTGACATGGTCCACATTCACCTGGTCCCCGGAGAAGGCGCTGTGGATCTGGGAGATAAGGGCCTCCATGGAGTCCACCGTGGGGGGTTTGTAGTTGGGTAGGGAGGATGGGGAACACTGTACACTATCTTCGTAACTAGTCATGGTCAAGGTAATAAAAAGAAACTCTTATAAAGATCTGAAAAAAGTGGGTAAACTTAGTTTTACGGGTTTGAATTAATCACTTGATTAATAATAATTTTAAAATGTAAAGGTGATAGGACTATTAATTTTTAATTTAGTTCATACTCTTAAACTAAAGTTATTTAAGCACTGTAACTCATTTTAAGTAGGACAAGTACCGAATTATCGAACAGTTGCACATTTTCGGACATGCAAGAAAAAAAAATTATATACCTTTTATGTTAATCGGTATCCATGATACCTGAAGGTATCATGGATACCAATTAGAATAAAGGTTAAATAGTTATTTTCATATATTTTTCTCTTTCATGTTCGAAAAGGAGAAGAACTGTCCGATAATTCGGCAGTTACCCTACTTAAAGTTTGATACTTTGTGTATGTTTTTTTTTCCAAGTAAGAAGACCACCCGATTTTACGTGCACATCGCACCAGACGCTGCCACAGACTGACTGCTGTGTGAGGTATTGGTGTACCTGTTAAGGGATAACCACCCTTAGTGAAGTCAATCAATGGACTGAAGCCACATGCCCAAAACAATTATTATACATTATTATACCTACGAACTTTCTATATAATAACCCGTCATGATACTCTACGCACTTGTACATTTAAACGGTAAGTTACGAATTATCGGACCGTTCCACATTTTCGATCATTTAAGATAATCTTTGATAGTTAAATGAAGGTAATTTAAAAAGATGCCCTAATTGAAACAGGATGTAATAAAAACAAGATCGGGATGATAAACTCTTGATGCAGAAACCGGTTTGAGTTTCAAAATAATAATAACTTATATAATTTTAATCCGAAATTCATCCTTAAAAATAAGAGAATATACCAATGAATATTATCATGTGTTTTAAATATACTTTATTGCTTTCTAGATCAAGAAATTTTAATTCAGAATATGGTTTAATTTGAATAATTTATTGTAATGAAATGAAATTTAATTGATTTATTAATCCATATTTCAACTATATACGAATTATGAATGTTTAGATTAAACTTTCATGAATTTAAATTTCGCATGTCCTGTAAACAATGAAAACAACTTCTTTTAATTTTGTAACTTCAAAATAAGGATATTACTTTAGCTTCGAAATAAGGATAATCTATACTAATAATTTTTCTAGTGTGTTTATTTATTTATTTATCTTTTTATTTATTTATTTATTTGGTGTCCGCTTTTACACGACGGGTATTAAACATGAAGAATGTAACTATGATACGCACGGGAATATATTGACTTGATATTTAAATTCCCCTGTTTTTATTAAATTTTTAAATGTATTTAATCTATAAAATAAATTAGGCTATGGAGAAAATTGAATTCATTAAAAAGAACCTAATAACGGGTAATAAATTGGTATTGATGATGACCCGTTATTTTTAACGGGAAACTACACTATAGTCTTATATAATTCACGACTATTGAATTGAATTTCTAAATGATTTCGATTTAGCATTGGCAAATTGTTTTCCCATTACGCACTTTATAGTTAGTTACACATGTATTGTTAACATGGAAGGACATATTAGTTAGATAGGTTTGGTATAACCTACGCTTGCTCCAATTATGTCAAGGATGAGGTATTTAGCAACTATTACGTTATTGTTAGAGATACACAACCTGTTACACATTAGAGACACTTAAGAGACACATATACACATAAACGATTAGTATAGGGTAAGTTCCGACCGTTCCACAGGAAAAAGTATATAATAATAATCTAACTTTTAGTTCAATTTAAAAAAATAAAGTTAAATAATAAATTTAAAAAAATTAAAGTTAAATTATAAGTAAAAAAATTAAAGTTAAATTATAATTAAAAAAATTAAAGTTAAATAATAATTATAAATTATTTGTTTCCTTATATGGTCGATAATATGGAACCGTCTGATAATTCAGAGCTTACCCTCACAATATGTTTTGTGAAGTTTTAATTAACAAATTTAATTACATATGCACAATTATTGAAATATATCTGTATTTTATGTGCATAATACATATGTGCACAATATACATAATAAGAGCATAAACTGCATAATATATAATATATACAATTGTACTGTTGTACATAGTAATATTCATGTGTGCCTAATATACCTGACAGTTAAATCGTCTGTAAATCTGCAAATCAATTTATTTAAATACACTTTCTCCATTATGCAATGTGAATTAAGATAATATCTCAAGGCTGATATAACATAAGCGTTATCATGTGGTATATATAGCATATACATACGCACGTGTATCGGTTTACATACCTACCTATATATACCTACTCTGTTGGCATGGTTATCGATGCAATGCCTCCTTAACCGAGTCTTGATGTGATATCTTCGTAAAAAATTATTTGTCCTTGTGTGTTATAACTTATATTATTCGTAACTGCAAACTTTATCGCAATCATAAAATGCGGAACGTTATGTTTCGATCGGATTTTATTTAATTTGTAATATGGTTACTAGCATAACTCAAAAAGTGTTAAACAAAATTGCCTGAAATTTGGTATGTCGATTGGTCAATATCCAAGAACCATCTGGGTCAAAGGTCAAGGTCATTCATAACTCACGGATTATTGGATGGTGAAGGTCATCTATAAGCGGCGGCGAAAGGGTCTGTTCTAGTTATAATATGTCGTTGCTATTTTAAAAGATACCTGCAGGTATCATGGACACCAATAAATATTAAAGTTAAATAATAATTATTATATATTTCTTTCTTACGTGACCGAAAATGTTGAACTGACCGATAATTAAGAACTTACCCTAGATGACAATGGAATATTTAAAAGAAAGCATCAAAAGGAAAGGTTTAAAATATATTAGAATATCTCTTCCTTTATTTTTCTGCAGGTATACATGAAATTTATAGACAATGAGTAAAGAAAAATGTTTGAATGAAACCATATGTAAATAATAAAGGTTATGTCTATATGTATAGTATTGGTACGGTAAAATTTATTAATTTCTCTTTAAAAAATATCATATTATTAAATTGAGAACTTATGCGTATTATCGAATAAAATATCTCGACAATATCATCAATATGTCAATTAAATTTTGAATGGAGTGAATATTTATTTATTGGAACATAGAAAAATGAAATTATCATTTATTATTATAGAGCTTTTAAATATGCACTTCATCAATTAATTAAGATTTTCAGGAAAGAAACTAAATAAGTCAAATTATTTTCGTTTATATGTCACATTGAAACAATTACAGGAGAGTTCGCTAAATGTAAAATACTTGGCATTTAATTTATATTGAGTTGGAGGAGTCAGTTTGATCTAGAATCTAGATAATGATTGCAAAATCTTTTCTATTTTTAAACGCATTGACTGAAGTTTATTAAAATTCCTAGTTACATATCCTAGAAACATTGAAATTTCTGACCGATGATGGTATAGTAAATAAATAGTAAAGTATGCTAAGTACAATATTGGAACATCCGTAAATACTAAACGGACGTGACATCGATTACAACTGGTGACGTCACACAAGTAATTTCCAAATAAGAATTGTGCTATTATTCTGTTAAATGTACATTTTCATGGATATTAACTTAAATAAAATTTTGTGTTTATCACATTTTACACTCTAATTAAACTTAATAGCCTTCAAACTCTCCAGTAGAGTAAAGGTGACTGAAGATCTAAGATACATTTGCATTTATCTGATTAACTAAGAATTTCTATTGAAAATTTCATTCGTCAAATTGTGCTTAAAATAACCTTTTACTATTGACAATCAAGTTTATATTAGATACTTGTCATTCAAGTGCTTCATTGTAAGTACAATAGGTTACTAGGTAGTAGGTATCAACTTACATTTCACACGTTTGCCAATAAGCCAACTTAAAAGTGGCAGCCTGGTATTAAATACATAAAGGTTATCTAGGTACTGGCACCTAACAAAACATATTATTTATTGACATATTCTATCTATTTACCTGCCACACCAATATAATTCTCATTTTGACATTACTTCATCTGATTTTGTGAGACGTCACTAGTTTATATCGTTTCTGGAGATCGGAATCAAGTTCACCGTCAATGAATTTGAAACTTAGTATACTTTTCTATTTATTTACTATGGTCATATTTGCCATCCATTGAAACCTCCACTGTCCTCATTCCGATGACGCTACACAAGAACCAACTATGGGCCGTCAAGCGACAAATCTTTGTAAGAAAATGGTTTATTTTTTATTTTTGTGTACATTTGCTTCTCGAATCAGTACAGATGTTTCACGTATTATATAAGGCGCACCTGCAAACATCTAGGCCGTACACCGGTGCGTGTGTACAGATTGTGAACCACTGGGTCAGACGATTGAAATGAAAAATGAGCTGTGTTGTTAACCCTAACGTTATCAGGTGAAATTAATTATTCTATGAGATAATTCTTCTTAATCAAACACAAATACTGTGTGTCGCTTGCTAAGCGTTACCCCTGAAGACGAAAACCACGAAGGATTCTGAAGGCTTGAGAATATTAAAACTACTTCTTGTAATCATTTCTTATCTATAAAAAATAGGGTCTTGAACATAGGCTACCTAGGAGCCTAATCTATGTAATTGGTATCATGGATAGCAATTGAAATGTAAGTTAAATAATGATTCACGTGTTCGAAAATATGGAACCGTGCAATAACATGGAACTTATCCTAAAATAGGACATGTTGATTTTCTGAACCAATTGCTTCTAATAACCTCATCTGGATTATAATTTTGATGTTTTTTTAGTTACCTTGAAATAATCACAAAAAATTGTCTCCGTTTTCTATATCTACGAACGGTTCTCATTTCGAAACATGACTCGAAATAAGTACCACTTTTATTAAAGCGAGGTGTACTTAAAGCGAGGCCTATCTGTATTTCAATTCTAGTTCCCGCTATCGAAACCAGGTGGAAGAGAAAGTAGAAATTGTCGAGAGTAGTGTATCTTATTGTAGTGTAATATCTTTGCTTACACTGTTCACCTACCAGTCCTACCTATGATAATTTTTCTTAATTAACAAATGGAATCATTATAAATCTAATAGTTTCTCATATTAATGATATTAGATACAGTCATACTACTAGGTAGAAACTTTTTCATTTTAAAACACACAGCCAGAACCTGTTCATTATATAGTACAAGCATCCCTCTCTTTGATTACCAAATCACGACTCAGTTTATTTACCAAACGGTAACTGAAGCGAGGAAAAATAACAAGAAATTTATAATTGTCACTCCTTGATTATATTTCTCATTTTCTATGAGTTATAATGAAAGAAAAAATTTGTTTTACAGTTAGTAGTAGTAGTATTCTTGATAACCTCGACGCTTCAGAAACTGCTATTTCACGTCGAACTTCCATAATGTGTTTTAGAGTTAGATTAGAGTACTATATTAAGCCTATTATTAAACAGTTTTTCAGTGTTTGTGACTGTGATGAAAGTTTAAAGTATTGAATTTATTAAAGGTTTTAAAATACAACCATAGCTCTCACTCAGTATAGGCGAGTAATTAATAGATACTTAGACTTCTATAATTATTGTGTTACATATTGAACAAACAGCAATTTTATGCGCTATGAAAATTTTTTGGAAGAAGGGTACTAAGTTTCAAGTTATTGCATAAGTATACGGGGAGCAGCTCAGACCCATAGCTATGACGGACATCTCCTATAAAATTCTTATGGGAGTGTTGAGAGACAGGATAGAGGAGCAGATTGAGGAGAACGGGATGAGAAGAGACGAGCAGGTGGGGTTCACACAGGGGGGCATGATTGCGGACAACCTGTTTATGCTGCCGGAGTGTGTACATGAGGTATTCAAGAGGAGGGAGGAGATGGTTGTTGTGGCAGTGGACTTTAAAAAGGCATTTGACTCGATCAAGAGGGAAAAGATTCTGGAGGTTTTGCAGGAGTATAGGATAGAGGAGAGAGTTGTGGAGCTGTTCAAGAGGGTGTATAGTGAGGATGGTACGAGGTTGGTGATGGGTGAGCAGAGGGATGTTGAGGTGGAGGTGGAGAGCGGAATTAGACAAGGTTGTACGGCATCAACGGTGTTGTTTAAGTTGATAACTTTTAAGATTATTGAGGCATTGAGGATGAAGCTGGAGGGAGTCAGAGTGGGGGATGTGAAGTTGAGGAGTTTGTTTTTTGCAGATGACGGGTTGATTTTGGCAAGGAGTGTGGGTGAGGCACAGGAGGGGGTGAGGGAGTTGAGACGGGTGGCTAGTAGATATGGACTGGAGATGAATGATGGAAAGAGCCAGGTGCTCTTGTTCAATGTTGAGAGGCAGGTGGAGCAGATTGAGGGAATATTGGTTGTGGAAGAGGTGAGATATTTGGGGGTGAGAGTGCAGAGCAGGAGATATATGTTTGAGAAGCAGAGGAGTGATATGGTCGGAAAGGCGAAGAGATTGAGTGGTATGACCTACTCAGTCATAGAGAAGGGATGCCATAAGGTTATGATAGGGAAAAGTTACTGGAAGGGTGTGGTGTTACCAAGTGTGTTGTATGGGTCGGAGGTGGTGAAGCTGAGGGTGGAGGATGTGGAGAGTCTGCAGAGGCAGGAGAATGCTGCTATGCGTAGAATGTTGGGTGCACCGAGGAATGTAGCAATAGCAGGGATGAGGGGGGACATAGGAATAGGCACAATGAAGAGTAGAGTGGCACGAGGAAGGCTACAGTACTATAGGAGAGTGGAACAGGGGAAGAATAAGTTGTTGGCCAGAGTGATGAGAAACGCACAGGTGAAGGGGAGTGAGTGGATGAAGGAGACGAGGAAGTATATGAGCTGGGCGGGGATTGATGAGGGGGAGTTAAAGGCAATGTCAAAGGAAGAAGTGAAGAGAAAAGTTGCGGAGGTGGTGCACGCGGAGTGGAGAGAGGAGGTTGAGCGGAAGAGCAGTCTGAGGCTGTACGGGAGGTTTAAGAGTGAGATGAAGGAGGAGGATCATGAGGGGGGAATGGCATCAAGGCTGTGGTTCGCGGCAAGGACGGGATGCTTGAGGTTGGAATGTAGAAGATGGGGTGGGGAGAGCGACAGGTGTAGGTTGTGTGGAGCAGACAGAGAGGATGAGGAGCATTTTATCTTGGAGTGTGGGGAGTTGGAGGGTGAAAGGGGGCAGGCGGTGGAGCTGCAGAGGCCGAGACAGGAGAGTGGAGACGAGGTGTTGGGGAGCTTTTTGTTTGGAGAGGGAGATGGGAGGGAGAAAAGTAGGGTGCTGCATGAGATGTGGAAGCGCAGAGAAAGAGAGATGAGAAGGAGAGACGGGGAGATGCCCCATTACTTGACTCCCTGATGAGTCGGGGTGGAGAACTAATTGTGAGTACGGATTGAGATTGAGACAAGTAAGACGGACCTGATTACAAAGGAATCTGTACATTGGACACCTTGACCTTGGTACGTTCATACATTTTCGGACACGTCCGAAAAGTAAATTTAATAAATTATAATTATTATTCAACCTCTATTCAAATTGGTATCATGATTACCAATTGAAATAAAAGTTAAATAATGATTAATATATAGAGATTTTTACGTGTTCGAAAATACAGACCCACGCGATAACACGGAATTTACCCTAAAATGGGACATGTTGAATTTCTGAAACAATTGCTTCTAATAACCTAGCTTATCAATATGAGGATATTGATGTTTTTGATAGAATAGAAGTTTCCAGGCTTCACGGATGGCTGTACAGCTTCCCATTGGCTTTAAGGTTGAGGCAACCACCTAAACAGGAAAAGAAGAAGATGTTTTTTATAGTTACCGTGAATTAATCACAAAAAATTGTCCCTGTTTTCTATGCCTACGAACGGTACTTATTTCGAGACATGACTCGAAATAACCCTGCAAACCATTCCCTATTGCATACACATATTTACCATGTGGTTTAATGGTTTTAATGTGGCAATGGAGTATGAATATGTGTTATCCACATTGAACCAATCTAACCATCATAAAAACACATAATTAACATGTACGTGGTTATGCCATTTTAAAACCATGGAACTGGAACTGGAACTTGGTCGGTATAGGCTTGTTAGCGTCACCGGTTTCACCCTCACCTTCCTCCGATAACCTTCCGCAGGGCCGTCACCCCACCAGCTGCTTCACACACCTCACCCCTCTCCCACCCTAACACCCCATGCCTCCTCCAGAAACGCACACACCCTCCGAGTGTCCCGCTCCCCAAAGCACATCACTTCACCCATCGTCCGCACTCCATGTCGCTCCCTCACCACCTCCAGACTCGGACACTCGAGTATAAAGTGTTCCAGAGTCTCCTCCACAGCTCCGCACATACTACAACTCACCACTTCTCCCCAGTGCCTCATCCTCCAACCCAGCCTCAACGTATTACTACACCAAATTGCCTGAAATTTAGTAAAACGATTGGTGAATGTCCAGTGACCTGCTGGTAGAATTTGAGGAGTGACCCAGTCAAAGGTCAAGGTCATTGTCATTTATAACTCAAAAAGCATTGAAATATTGCATAAAACTTGGTGGGACGATTGGTCCCACATTGCTGGAACCATTTTGTTAGATTTTGGGAGTGATCGGGTCAAAGATCGAGGTGAAGGTCATTTATAACTAAATAACTCAAAAAGTATTCAACCAATTTGTCTGAAATTTAGTGAGACGAGTGATCACTATCCAATTACCAGTTTATTAGATTTTGGTAGCAAACAGATAAGCGACGGCGAAGGTTTGCGCTCTACCGATTGCACGTAATCTAGTTGTATCATGAAATTACTCTTGTGTAAGATAAAATAATCTGTGTAAATGAAAATAATTTTTTGAACCCTTCTCTTCATGTCTCTCTAATTCACCTCGTAGTGGATAGGGACAACTCTTCAACTCCTAAGATATTAATGATAATAATTATTTACCGACCATGTTCTTGACTGAATAGTGAGTGATATATAGGTTTGAGATCATCATGTAGTTAGAATCAAATATGTTAGAAATATTGATTGAGCCGAAAGAATTGGTTTATAATATCAAACAGACTACATACAAAGATATTATGTACCTATACTACAATCGTTGAATCCCTTGTGTGTCATGATTTATTTTTTATAATTTTAATTTAGATGTACTGATTCAGTGTTTTAAAGTATCCGTAATACTATTAATCTTATTTTGAAGTCAAAGAATAATCATCTAGTGGTGCCGCTTACAATGAATTCTTTTGTTTACTGTATAAATAACTTCTTTTTAATACTAGGCCTACGTGTTTTTCCATTAAAGTTTTTTTGGATTTCCTTTGTGTAAATTAATATCTTCATTTAAATATCTTAAATTATATGAAGGTACAGTAAAACTCATGAGTTATGAATTTATTTTTATGAAGGACCTGAATTATAGAATGATCCTGAGTTATGAAGTATTTTCTTTGTTTAAATCATAGAGAACGTAGTTCTTGAGGTATAACTATACCTTTTCCAAGTCAAGTTGGCAGAAGTGAATAATGAATTGATAGAATTGAAAAATGAATTGGCATAAGTGAAAATCATATTGCAGAAGTGAAAAGTGCAAGTACCTAGGTAGGTATGTATTACCTATAGTAAGGTATGGCTATATCATTAATCTTCTTTCAAATTACCTATCTAATAGTCATAGAATTAGAATGTACAGTGGTGTGCCTGGTGCCGTACTCAGTACGGCACTCTGTCCATACTTTAAAACATAGAGTACCTCAGTACGGCGTACTCCATGTTTTAAAGTATGGACAAAGTCGCCAGTACCTATGTTGGCGACTTTTGAAAGGTTAAATAAGTTGAAAAACATGTAAATAACAAGTAAATCACTACCAAAATTAGTCCAAACTCCAAGAGATGCATATGCATCAGACATAGAGATTAGAGAGTAATGATATTTCCAATTGTAAAATCTTCACTAGGAAGTCGAATTTCTCCTTCAAAGTATCTTAAATGTGCCAGTTTGTATTTGGTACACTGAACTCCTGACTTTTTCAAAAATCTGAGAAATAGCTGCCAACATTTTTCATCAATTTGTCTAGTCCAACAATTTTCCAGTTTCCCCTCCCAAAATTAATGGTAATATAGGAATTAATAGCTAAATATCCTCCGACATTGCAGGAATTATTTTATTAGAGAAATTGAATATCTCCCGATATATCCTTGGAATTTACCACCAAATACAATCTGGTTAAAATGTGGCGACCTGGATCTATTTTTTTCACTAAACTGGCGACTTTCCTGTCACACTTTGAAACTTGGGCCGTACTGTGGTGCGCCGCTCAGCTTTTAGATATGTATCATGTATGAGGATATTTAGCTATTACCTAATTCTTATATTACCATTAAGGTAACTTTTGGAGGGGAAATCCGAAACTGGAAAAATGTTGGAGCCTTGGAGGACTACCTATATTGTATTTGGTGGTAAATTCCAATGATATCTCGGGAGATATTCAATTTCTCAGATTTTCTCTAATAAAAAAATTCCTGTAATGTCGGAGGATTTTTAGGTAGCTATTAATTCCTATGTTGCAATTAATTTTTGGAGGAGAAACTGGAAAAATCAAAAATATTACGAGGACTAGACAATTTTAATTCATGAAAAATGTTGGCAGCTAGGTATTGCAGTATTTCTCAGATTTTTGAAAAAGTCAGAGCCAGATTGCATAAGTTCTTGTCCAAGAGCCGCCATTTCACCAACAGGTTATTTGAAGAGCCGTGGGGATATCATATCTGAGCCGTGGGATAAAAATCGCGAGCTGTGGGATAAAAATCGCGAGCTGTGGGATAAAAATCGCGAGCTGTGGGATAAAAATCGCGAGCTGTGGGATAAAAATCACGAGCTGTGGGATAAAAATCGCGAGCTGTGGGATAAAAATCGCGAGCTGTGGGATAAAAATCGTGAGCCGTGGGATAAAAATCGTGAGCCGTGGGATAAAAATCGTGAGCCGTGGGATAAAAATCGTGAGCCGTGGGATAAAAATCGTGAGCCGTGGGATAAAAATCGCGAGCCGTGGGATAAAATCGCGAGCAGTGGGATAAAAATCGCGAGCAGTGGGATAAAAATCGCGAGCAGTGGGATAAAAAATGCTAGCCGTGGGATAAAAAATGCTAGCCGTGGGATAAAAAATGCTAGCCGTGGGATAAAAAATGCTAGCCGTGGGATAAAAAATGCTAGCCGTGGGATAAAAAATGCTAGCCGTGGGATAAAAAATGCTAGCCGTGGGATAAAAAATGCTAGCCGTGGGATAAAAAATGCTAGCCGTGGGATAAAAAATGCTAGCCGTGGGATAAAAAATGAGAGCCGTGGGACCAGTCTGCAGAATGCGTCTCTTCTCCCGCAGAGATTTTATTTTGAGAGAGAGTTATTCTCTGACTCGCAGCAGCAGATTCAGAATCTCCCGCATCTAAATTAATGGTAATATAGGAATTAATTCAAAATCTCCCGCAGCAAAATTAATGGTAACATAGGAATTAATTAATCTGTATTTCATGGCCAGTCTGTAGAATATGGAACATTTCTCCAAGACTCTCTGCGGGAGTTTTTGTATGAAATTTTAGAAATTGGCGATCTCTGTGGGAGATTTTGAATTAATTCCTATGTTACCATTAATTTAGCTGCGGTAGATTCTGAATCTGCAGCTGAGAGTCGGAGAGTAGCTCTCTCAAATTAAAAGTCTCTTCGGGAGAAGAGACGCATTCTGGAGACTGGTTTCGTGGTAAATTCCACTGACATGTCGCCGATGTCGGTGGAATTTTTTCCCCTTCAGTCTTCAGAATAATATTCTGGCAAAGGATTTTTAGCTATTTATAATATTCCTATGTTAGTAATGTTACCATTAATTTTTGGTGGAAAAATGTGTAAAATGTTGGTGTATCAGTCAAATTACTGGAAATTTATGCCTAGTTCAAGAGTATGTATTAATGTACGCATGTATAAGAGTATGTCAGTTAAAGCCAATTAATTGGCTTAGATTTGAAATGGTCAAGTCTCAGATATGTGTAATTGGCTTTAAATTTTGAATTAATTCCTATATTCCCATGTTAATTTTGGCTTGAAATCTTAAAAAAATGAGCCAAATTGGCTTGGCTCAGATTTTTTTGTCAAATTTTGGCTCAAAAATTGGCTTACAATTATCCAGCCACTGAAACATGAACCAAATACAGACTGGTGTGGTATAAACTGATTAAGAGTTGTCCAAGAAATCCTCTTGTAATTTTGGCTTCTGTTTTCAGTAAAATACATGTAAATATAGGAGGAAATTAAGGATTGTTCACACAGAAAATGTCCCATGTTCTGCAGACTGGGAGGACTAGACAAATTGATGAAAAATGTTGGCAGCTTCAGTTATTTCCCCAGACTGCAGAATGTGTCTCTTCTCCCGCAGAGATTTTAATTTGAGAGAGAGTTACTCTCTGACTCTCAGCAGCAGATTCAGAATCTCCCGCAGCTAAATTAATGGTAACATAGGAATTAATTCAAAATCTCCCGCAGCTAAATTAATGGTAACATAGGAATTACTTCAAAATCTCCCGCAGCTAAATTAATGGTAACATAGGAATTAATTCAAGATCGCCCGCAGAGATCTCCAATTTCTTAAATTCAATCAAAAACTCCCGCAGAGAGTCCATGTTTCAAAGTGTGGCACAAAAGTCGCCAGTTTAGTGAGAAAATTTCACTGCAGACTGGTCTATTATGGGAAAATACTCTATTGTGGGATAATACTCTATTATAGGAATAAGAGGATAATACTCTGTTATAGAATAATACTCTATTATAGGATAATACCCAATTATAGGAATAATAGGATGATACCCAAAATTATTATAGGATGATACTCAATTATAGGATACCACCTATAATTGTGTATTATCCTATAATGGAGTATTATCTTATAATGGAGTAACATCTTATAATGGAGTATCATCTTATAATGGAGTATCATCTATAATGGAGTATCATCTTATAATGGAGTATCATCTTATAATGGAGTATCATCTTATAATGGAGTATCATCTTATAATGGAGTATCATCTTATAATGGAGTATCATCTTATAATGGAGTATCATCTTATAATGGAGTATCATCTTATAATGGAGTATCATCTTATAATGGAGTATCATCTTATAATGGAGTATCATCTTATAATGGAGTATCATCTTATAATGGAGTATCATCTTATAATGGAGTATCATCTTATAATGGAGTATCATCTTATAATGGAGTATCATCTTATAATGGAGTATCATCTTATAATGGAGTATCATCTTATAATGGAGTATCATCTTATAATGGAGTATCATCTTATAATGGAGTATCATCTTATAATGGAGTATCATCTTATAATGGAGTATCATCTTATAATGGAGTATCATCTTATAATGGAGTATCATCTTATAATGGAGTATCATCTTATAATGGAGTATCATCTTATAATGGAGTATCATCTTATAATGGAGTATCATCTTATAATGGAGTATCATCTTATAATGGAGTATTATCTTATAATGGAGTATTATATATGAAAATGTGAATCAGGAAGACAAAGATTTACTATAAAGTTTAGGTTATCATTGAATTGGTTGTTTTCTGCATTGTTTGAGATTTAAATGATGTGTATTTACTGTATTATTTGTTAATGATTTAAATTTAGGCATAAATGACTACTACCATGGTATACATAAAATTTTGTACGATAATGAGTTGCTATATTGATTTCCAACAACATTAACCTAATATTTATTTCATTACCCCAATTTTGTATAAAATTTAGTACACATGCATATAAGAATTATACCATAGTTATCCCTCAATGACAAAAATTCTCTTATGATTTTAATCACAGAAAACTATCACTGCACATGAATGTTGAATTATGAAGTGGCTCTGATTTATGAAGAAACTATTGCTTCATAACTCAGGAGATTCACTGTATCTCACTCTGGAGAATTTTCAATTCTTCAGGCCAAATTGCCAACAGATGATTATGAAATTTATTGGCTTAATGTTATCGTTATGACTTACGCATATGAAAGTTCTCATTTATTAACTAGGTAGTTAGGTTAGTTTAGGTACGAACTAGTTAGGTACATACCAGACTACTAGTTAGATACTAGCTAACTACCTAGTAACCTTAGCCTAGCCTATGTCTATGTTACATACAGTAAGCCTACTGAAGCCCCAGTCTGCAAAGCGCGTCCAAAGATTTGGAGACTTTATTGGAGGGAAAATTCATCAAAACAAGATCTTGATGACTATTTTCTAATTAATTCCTATGTTTACATGTTATTATTTTTATTGGAGACATATTGAAGAAATTTGGCCATTTTGGAAACAAATTTGAAAAATTTTGGAGACTAATTGTCCTGAAATATGAAATCTTGGTGACAGATTTGACACACTTTACAGACTGGCTGAAGCCAATTTGTATATGTATATAACTGCCAAGCGCCAGACTGAAGAAACTGGTGAACTGTTCTCCCAGTCTGTATTTCAGTATTTAAAGATGTTTTCAATAATACCATTTGTTGTGGAAATGCTTCGTTTTCGAGATATAGCGCAATTAAATTTTCAGTAGGAATAACATTAAGCTTGTAAAAAAAACAATGCTTTTCTGCCTTTTAGATTTTTGTGACATGAAATTTTGGTGCCATGAATTTGAAACAGTCAATGTAGACCATGTTTCAACTTTCAGAGTGGCAGGAAAGTTGCCAGTTTAGTGAGAAAATGCCAGATTGTATTTGGTGGTAAATTCCAATGATATGTCGGCAGATATTCAATTTCTCTGATAAGAAAACCATGTTTTAACCCTTTCGAGTTGACATTAGAATATTCAATTTAGAATTTCAGATATGCGTGTTTCTGCTCTATTCATGTCATGTAACACCCCAAAAACATCCAAAATATTTTTTTTATATATAGAAAAAAAGTTATAGCATGGGACACAGATGTCCCAACAGACTTTTTTCTTGGGATGTTTAAACATAATCTGAATCTTTGCCAGAGGATTCATCATCAGATAAATTACATAACTCTGCGGGAGTTTTTGATTGAAATTTAGAAATTGGATATCTCTGCGGGAGATCATGAATTAATTTCTAGGTTACCATCAATTTAGCTGCGGGAGATTCTGAATCTGCTGCTGAGAGTCAGAGAGTAACTCTCTCTCAAACAGTTTACCAATTCCTGCGGTCCAGCTTTCTTATCAATAATGTAGCATTTATAATTGAAGATTCTTTGTTTAGAAGTAACAATTTTCTCATATTTTCAACTCGCTTTAGTCTGTATATAAATATAGCTATTGTTCATTATTGGGTTGTTGTACTTGTGAATTTAGTGCAATCAGTGTTATAAATTAACTGTTGAGATGAAATATAATTAATCCAGGGAATTAATTTTTCCAGAATTTTTAAATTTTAGCTTAATGAAGTTTTAATGATTGACTGAATGATGTGTAGGTGGTAATCAACATTCATCATGAGTAGCTTGCCAAGTAGCGGGTCACTTCCCCGCACACCATCTACATCTGGATCTGCAGGTTAGTTCTTCAAAATATTGTTATATTACTTTAAATAGTGAATTATAACATATACTAGTGTACTTTCTCGTTAAAAATATTGGTTCCTAATTAATACCAAGTTATTACCCTTTATTAGATTACTTTTAATGCATTCAATGAGAATTAAATTTTCTGAATAGTTTAATTTATTTTATAGATAAAATACATTTAACCGGTTGACTGTGATATGTACCATATATGTACACAGAGAACTTTCTCAACCAGCGAAGTGTATATTTATGGTATACGCATCAAATATGTATAGATTTCTCAAATTAGATGTTTATTAGTTTATATTAGAAATTTTAAGGAATGGTGTACTGTGACAAGAAGGTAAATAACTAAAATGAAAAATATCCGGAGAAACATGTTTATTCATAGCAATAACCGGAATTGATGTAATGGCTACATGTTTAAACCTATCGCCATGATACCTGCATGATTTGTATCCATGATACCTGCAGGTATCATGGATACAAACTAAATTACTATTTCCTGAATGATTGAGAATGTGGAACCATCCAGTTATTTAAAACTTACTCTAGTTTCCTTAGTAAATTCAATGAATAAATAGAATTTCATGCAGAGATAGGATGACTTATAATGACATTTTTCACTCAGTTGCTGGGGGTGCTTCAGGCAATGAGAATTCCAAGAATCAAATAGAGGCTTTCATATCCTACTGTACTATGATAGTGGACCCTGAAAGTAGAGATGAAAATAAGCTAAAAGCTGCACAGGCCATCAGTGAAGATCTGGAGGTAAGCCTATCATTGTTATGGTGGTAAAATAGGCATTTAGAATATTTTATCGTTATGATGGTAAAATAGGTATTTAGAATATTTACTGTTATGATGGTAAAATAGGCATTTAGAATATTTACTGTTATGATTTTAAAATAGGCATTTATGATATTTTATTGTTATGATGGTAAAGTAGATATTTAGAATATTTCATTGTTATAATGGTAAAATAGGCATTTAGAATATTTCATTGTTATGATGGTAAAATTATTAAAATAGGCATTTAGAATATTTCATTGTTATGATGGTAAAATAGTCCTTTCCAGGATATCATTGTTATCTTGTACTGAAATAATTAAATTCACTCTCCTGTGACTTTGTGTATTTTAGTCTAACTTCATTTGATAACTTGCAATAAAGTTAATGGTTGATTTCTTCATTGCAGGGTATTATTCAATCTACACAATATGCTGCTTTTCTTGACAAAGCTCTTGTTTGTTTTCTGAAACTGCTTAATGATGGTGAACCACAATTCATTGCAGAGCACAACATGCAGGTATGTTGCTCATCATTATCCCTTCAACACTCATGACATATTATTCTTTGATAGATCAATATTAGATTTTAAGAAAAAATCATCTTATTTTTTTATAAAGTCTAATGTCCTCCGGGAAGTACTTTTGGGTGATTCAAAATCTTAAATCATTAAGTGTCATAACTCATAAACTTCTTATTCCACCTAAATTTGCTTCTTATTGCAAGAATATGGAGTAAATTTAAACATTTTTTTGTTTGATGTTTTTATAATGCCATAGGGTTAAATGAAGTTATTGCTATAGTTGTTTCTAGGAAGAAATTATATTTTGTTTGCTATATATTAAATTTTCTTTAATTGAATATTTAAAAAATTATTTCAGAAATCAGAATAATCAAGGTTTTCACCGATCTTTTTTCCTCCTCAGCAATTACGCAAGTTACTGCTCGAGATCATCCACAGATTTCCCAGCAATGAATTACTGAAACCGTACTTGAATCAGATCCTTCCCACTTGCTTTGAACTTATACAGAAAGACAATGAAGAAAATGTCATGGTTGCTCTGAGAATCATCATTGATTTGTACAAGACATTCAGACCTCATTATAATAAAGAAGTAAGTGTCAGTCAGTCATACACTGCAAATGTTGCCCAAATTTTTTTTTTTACTTATATAGAGGTTTGAGTTTTACTTTTTATTTTTCTCAATTATTATCATTATCATCTATATTTTCCTCCATTTAATTCTCAAAACTAGCTATTCAACTCATTCATCATCATATTTAAACTCTCGTTATTTTTCAGGATATTCTGCCAAAAAAGGTATTTTTAATATTAATTAATATAAGGCATGAACCTATTAATAAGGCATGTTAAGAGTAATCCTAACTGATAAAGTTCTTCCCACGCTGTCACTTGCCTAGTTGCTTACAAACCCTTCCCAATCATTACTTAATCCCTCTAACTCTCTCACGCCTCCATACTCCATAACCTATTCTTTGATCACCATCATTTATCTATCATCATTTCATACTGTTCTGCTCATCACCTTGCATTCTACTGTCATCCCACCTGTATTGCATCTTCCATTATTATAGAAATAAGAAATCATTGGAGCCTCAATTCTCTACTGTGTTCTTACTATTAACAACATTATTAGACTAGTAGCAACTTAAGTCACAGCCAACCCGCCCGAGCACAACACCTATCTGTTAATAGGCATCTGATCTGACATTTAAATCAGTGGGTTGTTTGTGCAATACGAATAATGTTGAAAAGTTAACAAACAATATCTTTGTATATTTTTATCTATAGGATTACTACTGATTATATATGGTATATTCTTTCTGTAGTCTTAGGAGTATAATAGATATGATCTCGCCAGTAGTGTACAATTCAGGCTTCAGTTTAGATCTTCATCTGGTGGTGTACAGTTCACTAGTGTGCATGCGTGCTCTTCGTGATGAATTGCCTAATGCTCTACACTTTTGATAAGTGTAGTTTGGTTTGTATAGTGCTTTCATATTTTGTATAGTGCCTATTTTTAACAGGTTATAGCTATTTTCTAATTCATATTTAGTTAGTAAAACCTTACTTGAAATTAATTATTAAATGTTCTCTTGTGAAAACAAATTATCATATACTAACAGTTAAGCTTTATAGAATGCATATTTTTCGTGACTGTTAATAAGTTTCTGAATTTAAATCTTTACGTACACGAAACTATTGAATAGATACCGTTTCATTGGTACTTGTACCTAATTGCGACATTTTTAATATGTTCAACCATAACAGTCCAGGTTCATGACTAATGCTAGGGCAACAATACCCAACTTTTGACAACTATAAAGGTTCTATAATTTAAATTTTCTATGAATCTATTGCATAATTACAGGTACTTAATTGTTAAAAAGTTCTTGATGGTTGCAAGAAAAAGCAGATAAAAGATAAATATGTGACATCTGGTCAAAATGAAAATATGAAAACTTGAATTCTAGAAAATTTATTGTCTACAAAATGTACAGAATTTGAGTAGGGTCACGCAGGTAGTGGACCTTTAATTTTTAATTGTGGCCTTCTCAAGAGAGCCTCTTAAAACATTCTGGATTGAAATTACATTATAATGTTGCAGAGCCATCAAATAAGTGCAGTGCATGCTATAATTTATTAATTTAATTTCTTAACGTTTGTTTAAAGCTATATGATGTTTCTGTTGTTAAAGGCTGCAGTTAGTTAGTGTGCCACAATTTACCTGCTTGACCCTAATTTGGTTGAATAGGTCAAATTAACTGGTTTCTTAATCTGCAAAATTATTCCTATGTTAAGTCAATGATACAGTAATTGTTTATTAATCTTATAGAATATGAGGCAGAATATACTACCTTGATTTTTTTTTTAGAACAGGTAGCTAGTTCGTTATCTTGTGTTAACTAGTAATTCTAGTTATATTAAATTGAAATAGAACTTCGGCACTCTTACTCAATTATTAAACAGGTACTTCGTAACCCTGTAAAAACTAGAGTTACTAGTAATATTGAATTGCATTTATATCACTGCCAGCCTGATCTCGTGATGGCTTAGATTCTAAAATATAATTTTACGAATCTATTTAATATGATGCATATATAACTACTTATACTAACAGTTAATCCTTTTGGAGTGCATTTATATCAGTAAAAGTCTGATCTTGTGACGACTGTTAGGTGTACCAGGCCTGAGCTCCTGACGGCTAAAGATTCTAAAATTTAATTTTACTAATCTATTTAATGATGCATAGATACCTACTTAAACTAACAGTTAAGTATAAACTATCGTTTCAATTAATTTATTTATATGAAGTAGAACATTGTCACTCTTCTCTATTATCAAACAGGTACTTTGTAATCTTGTATAAAGTATTGTTTCTTGTAATTTATATATATGAAGTAGAACTTCGGCACTCTATTATCGAACAGGTACTTAGTAATCTTATGTAAACTAGTTTTTCTAGTAATTTATTAATATGAAGTAGAACTTTGTCACTGTACTCTATTTTCTAACAGGTACTTTGTAAACCTGGGTAAACTAGTTTTTCTAGTAATTTATTAATATGAAGTAGAACTTTGTCACTGTACTCTATTTTCTAATAGATACTTTGTAAACCTGGGTAAACTAGTTTTTCTAGTAATTTATTAATATGAAGTAGAACTTTGTCACTGTACTCTATTTTCTAATAGATACTTTGTAAACCTGGGTAAACTAGTTTTTCTGATAATTTATTAATATGAAGTAGAACTTTGTCACTGTACTCTATTTTCTAACAGATACTTTGTAAACCTGGGTAAACTAGTTTTTCTGATAATTTATTGATATTAAATAGAACTTCGTATTTCTGTGTAACTAATTTTGGCTAATAAAATTGATAGGGTCACACAGCTTACTGGCGGCCCTACTAACAACTTTTCTTTAAGTCTCTAAATCCTACTGAACTGAATTGATACTAAGATGTTTTATATAAAACTAAGTCATACAGGTCATGTTTTGAGTAATATGTAGTTATAAGAATTTTATTAGTGTTTCTATGGTTTGAGGACGAAATTAGTTGGTGTACCGCAATTATGTTTGCATCATGATTTTTTTCTTCTTATTGGTATTTCACTCTGTAGTTGCATCGCAAACAAATTAATATATCAACATGAAATTTATTTGATTTAGTTTAGTTTCAAAATTTGAAATTATCACATAGCAATATTTTTGTTCTTTACATGGAGTGTATATAAGAGGGACCAACCTTTGAGAGATACCAGGTTGCTTCGCTGCCTGCATATGTCTAATTATTCAGTTGCTGAATGCTGCTGGCATGTAAACATATTCCAGTTCTTCTGAAAGTGATTCTGTTTCTAGTAAAATTAAATATGCTTTCTTGTCAAATCATGATGTCCTTTCATCTCTTGCCAATGTTATGCAAACATAACTGCATCCTGCTGATCTGTTCAATGAACTTGATGAACATAAACAGCTAAAATAAAATCTAGAAATGGTTTACAAAATATAGGCTGGGCAGAATGATCTTTCAGATACCCAACTGAATTAGATTTCACCTCACTTGAGCCCAGATATTTCTCGTTCTCTTGTCCTGTTTAATACATAAAATAAAATTTAAGTTCTTAATCTAAGTAGGAATCTATTGAGGTTTGATTGAAAAACTTTGGAACCCATCCAATGTAGATATTCTTTCAGTTCATCTAGCCTATAGAACATGTCTTGTGCTTTGAATTTTTATGATACTGGATTGTAAGAAATTCAACGTGTTTGTCTGTCTAGTGCAGTGCTGTTACCTTATTTAAAGTCATGATTAACTTATGAGACCAAAGAAGAATAGGAATATTCTCAATGCAGCAGAACTAACTAGTTTTTCTAGTAATATTGAATTGAAGTAAAACTTCAGCATCATTCGCAATTAATATACTTGTTTTATATATATAGCAAAATTCAACATCATATCAAAAGTTATTGTACACTCTTTGTTCCGATTTGCAATTGTAATTTTATGAACAAAAAATGCATGTTCGGTCTTTATTTGAGATTTAAATTGTTTCCTGAAGTATAAAATTGTTTCTATAATTAGTTTCTCCAATTTTGTACCTTTACAGTAATATTTAATAGTGAATTGATGATACCTACCCAGTTGGCATTCAAAACAAACGGTGAAGCTACATTATTTTTCTTCTGACTGAAAATTAGCAAGTAGGAAGTAAAATTGGTTTTGTAGTGTTTTGATTATAAAAATCTTTAAAACCATATAAAATTAGCTATAAAGATGCCTTCAAATTTCATGGGGTTTGCAGCAAAATTATTAGAAGCATTTTATCATTGATTTCAATGATAAAAATTTCTTGGATGGTACCTCGGCCCTCTAATGTAAATACTAATTAAATAATATTAAAAACCTAAATTAAGTTGATAGTTAGACTATTGGAAGTCTGGAATATATTAAATTTAATTGAAATTACAGTACAAGATATTATTCAACTAGTTACTATCTTATTAGGGAGTATTGTGTTTGACCTCATCTAGAAATACATACACTATATTTACAGGACATATATACATATTACCAAGTTACATGTAATACACAAAAAATAATCGTTTTAGGTATCGGAATCGCCCTAAAATTTTGGTATTCCGATTCCTGTTACCTTGATAAACCCCGATTCTTCGATTATTCAGATACGATTCCGATTAATCGTCCCATCACTACTCATTTCACTTCAAATTTCTGCCAAAAATGTTCTGTCTTCCCTTCAGAATATCAGCAGTAGCTACACAATCTAAGCAAAAATCTCAGTTTTCTGGCATGTCCTGTATCAGGGAACATTCAGAAACAAGGGTTTTTCTATTGAGTTGTTAAAAAACTGTTTATCCTGATGATCTTCTATCAATAAATATGAATGTTTTTATTTCTTTTTATCTTTTTATTTATAAAACATTTTATGAATGTTTCATACGAATGAAGTGCTTGTAATATGTTTTTAAAGATTTTCTTTTCCAAAGTGTTTGTTCAATCAATACAGCTAGAAGTGCTTTATCAGCAATTTTGGTAAATGAATTTGGTGCTTCGATTGGAAACACCCTTATTGTAAAAAGATTTCTTAAATGCTTTTGAATTTAAACTGCCACTAGCACTACATGACTTAACTTGGGATGTGAATATTGTGTTAAAATATTTGAGAATTTTTACCTCAAATCAAGATCTATCATTCAATAATCTAACTTATAAATTAGTGATGTTGTTGGCTTTGGCTGCTGAACAACCTGCTCAAATCTTTTCTACCATCCCTGTTAACGAAATAGATATTTCTGGTAAATTGATCTTATTTTCTGTATGAAAAGTTGATGAAACACTCAACTCAACAAAATCTTATGTAAATTCATCCATTGCTGTGGTCACAACATCAAATGAATATCATGCCAAAGCAAAACCGATTAGTTGTCGATACAAGCAGCTATTCAAAAATTTTCAAAGACAAAGCTCTATCTAAAGATACCATCAGTCGGTGGATTAAGAGAATTATGTTAGAATAAGGTATCGATACTAATGAATACAAGAGCCGAGGCTTTTTGTGCTGCTAAAAGCGATAATGTTCCAATTGATGGTACCAATCTGCCGGTTGGTCAAATAGCAAAACTTAGCATAAGGTTTATGATAAAATTATTGTAAATGATAGGTTGTTGTGTTTCTTTAATACAAAATTGTTCTGTTTCTATCATTACTTTTAATGATGCTTTAAAATCTCTATTATACTCAGTTTCCTGCGATTGCCAGATGCACAATAATGCTCCCACTGTGATTCCATTCATATGAATTATTTCCTGTGCCTGTATGGCCTTCATTATGAGAGGTTGTGTTATGCTCTTTTTCATATCTTTGATTGATACATAGTAGCTACAACAAAATGGTGACCATCTGTAGATCTCTTGCATATGATTTTTTTATTTATTTAATGTATAAAAAAGACTGGGTCCTTTCGCAGCACAGGACCCACCGGTGGGTCCCTTTGCAGGTAACGTGTTAAGTTGAAGTTAACTAAGATTATATATGGTAATTCTTCTTTCTGGGTGTTCTTTCCCGCCCATTTGGTCCCGTCCCGAACACCCGCGTCAGATTATCAGTAAAAGCAATGATAGGTTGCTTTAAAAACTGAAGCGTGAATTGTACACTACTGGCAAGATCGTATCTCTATTACACTCCTCTAAGACTACAGAAAGAAGAATTACCATATATAATCTTAGTCAACCTTCAACTTAACAGGTAAGTCTTGGTTAACTGTTGGATTATATATAATTACTTCTTTTTGAAGAGCTTTGTAATAAATTTAAATCAGAATATCATCTCCAGCTAACCATTAATGTACTAGAGTAACTAGAGGACATTTTAAAAAGTTTGAAGATGAATTTTTAATTAAACTTATGTTAAAAAATATATCCTTCCAAGTCCAGCTTTGAGAACAGTTTTTTGATAAAAGATAATATTGAACTTTACCATTTAATAAATTTAGCTACTACCATCCATAATTATCCCTTCAAAAAATATTTATAACTAGATAAATAATATATAAAGTTGAAAAACCAGTAAGTTTAATGCAATGAATAACAATTAAGACTATGTTGCTATTAAATTTCACTCAATCTGAGCAAAAATATCTTGATACTAGAAATACCAAGCAGCCAATTTGACTGGATTTTATTTTTCAAATATTTCTATCTCCTAAATTATTGGCAGATCTTGAATTTATTAATTTTTAATATAAGGACATTATATTAAAAATAAAAAATTACCAATAATAATACAAATGTTTGAAAAGTAAAAAGCAGTCAAAATGACTACTTTGTAGTTCTAGTGCCAATACCAGCTAGCTGCCATAAACAACAATTTTAATTATATTTCTATTTACTTAATTATCATTTAAAATATTAATTCCTTACAACCCTCTCCTCCCTTATAGTGTGAGGCTCAAATAAAGGAGTTCATCACTTCAATCAAGACAATGTACAATAACCTACCTACTCACATGAATAAGATCTTTGATGCCAAGCCCCTCAAAGTGAAGGACATGAGTGAGATAGATCAGACGGCTCTACTGGCAGAGACCTTCACAATGACCCTCATACAGACTGAAAAAAAGCAGAGTGATGGCTACATAACTGTAAGAGCTTTCAAATTCACCCTTAGTTAGACAATATGCTTTTAAAATTATAGATCTTAAGTATATCACAAATGGAATGAAATGATATAGAATACATTATACTGCTGGTTTAGAAAGATTCAATACTGTTTAATGTTCTCTGTCTAGCTATAATATTTTCAGCATCTATGATTTTATAATATAGCTAGCACGTATATAACTAACTAACTACCTTCATTTCGTATTGCTCTTAATGACTTTTCTTCTCCCTTTTTCCAGTACAACCTAATTCCCAAGGCCACACTATCACTGAAGGTGCTCACAGAGCTGCCTATCATAGTGGTGTTGATGTTACAGTTGTACAAGGAGCATGTATATCAGGAAGTGGTCCTATTTATACCCCTCATAATAAAGACCATCAATTTACAGCCTCCTTCCAAGTCAGTCTATTCGATTTGAAATGTTTGAGAAGAATGATAATGTTCAACGAGATAATTAATCAAATGTTTGTTTTTCACTTTACCAACAGTGAGACTGTGAACAAGGAGATCTACGTAGATTTCACTGCAGCTCAGATCAAAATCCTGTCCTTCCTTGCGTACATCATAAAAACTTTTCAGGAGCACGTGGTCACACAGGCAGACCAGCTGATGCAAGGCATCCTTCTCATGCTTGAAACATGTCCTAGTCAGGTCACACACTTGAGGAAGGAACTCCTCATCGCTTCCAAACATATCCTGCAGCTGGAGCTGAGAGTTCGTGAGTATAAACTTTTGCTGTTGTTCATAACCAAGATTCCACTTACATGCTTCAAAATGTGAACCTGTTCAATAACTCTGTAGTTGCCCTATAGCTAGGGTTTGTTAAGATGTAATATTTAAATACATATTTATTTAATGTAATATTTTATTATTATTTTTATTGATATCCATGATAGCTGGTCATTAGTGTGGGTCAAGAAATAACATTTCAGATATTTCTTATAGAATAATAATATAGAGTTGATGTATAGCTATAGCTATTTTATAAATGAAGTTGATAAATTAAATAAAATTACAGCAAATTCTTTTATAACGTGCTAACTAATTTTGAAACGTGCTTCCATAACAAACAAAAAATTAATTTTTTCAGAATTAATGGGAAATTATTCAAAATTTCAAATGACTCTGTTTAACTCAAAATTATCCAGAAATGGCCTGGTAGTTGGCCTGCTACTCTCTTTCATAACATATCCACTTATTATAACTATTCCATATCACTCGTTTGCAAGAACAACGTCAATAAAACAAAACAAATATTTTTGAATTATTCATAGATAGATATAGCTAAATCTCAAAATACTGATTTATTTGATAAAATTTTCATCATTGTTGCTGAAAAATTGATCGCTAGAGAGGCTGAATGTCCTAGCGATATAACTTTAAATATATCATTATTTTACAAGTACTAAAATGCTTCTCTTTAAAAATGTTTTTTTTTTTAGTTATGACAGTATTCTCGCAAATGAGCGATATGAAGATTCTGAAGTTTTTCTGAAACTCCTATTTTTTGACTCACCCTACTGCACATATAATGAATACTAAAGAGTTATTGAACTGTTCTACATCTCTAAATTAATTTGCACAAATCTCTTTTTTTTATAAATTCAATTTGATTTTTTAGTCAACACATTACCCGCATCATGCGCCATATATGGTACACAGCTAGCTTGCTCAACCTCATCATGTTCCACTATTGGTACACGCTAACAATTATCTGTATTTTTTTATTGATTCGTCTCCAACATATATTGAATACTTATCAAGACTAGAGTTAGAGAAATAAGGGATAAAAATTGCAAGATATAATAAAATATTGCTACCACATAGCTATTTATGACTAGAATTAACAGAATTTTTTTTTTTTTTTGAAATAACTGAACATATATAAAAAAGAATGCATATCTTGAGATGCGGTTAATGTGTTGATCTTTACATTTTATTTTGGAAAATTATTGTGGTTGCTTGTTATTTATGCCTAAATACCTTTGAACTTGCCTGCTCAATTTCTTAACTGTTTCTATGTTATAAACTTAAAATATATATTAACATGGTGTGCATTTTGCATGAGACTGGTATATTCCACCCTTATAAATTCTACCCCAGATAAAGAGGACTGCGGTAAGTTCCACTCAAGTTAAATTCTACGTTGGTAAGTCCCACCCAGGGGCATTCGATGACATGGAACAAAAATATGAAATTTAATACCTAACCCCCTCAGATTTTCATGAAAGTTGGTAGTGAGGGTGCTTGTGCCAAAAAGAAACTCTTGTTCACCATCTCGGCTCTCTAGCTCTTATAGGTCAAAAGGTATGACCTTGTGAACTTTTGAAAAGAGGTCAAAATGCCTTGACTTCATCATTTTTAAAAGGTCATAACTTTCTTATTGTTAGTCCTAGAACAAAAAAATATCACGTTTTTGTTTCAGAATATGGTATGCAGAATATTCCTAGGTTCACAGAATATTATTATTTTTATTTTTTAGTTGAAAATTAGCATTTAACCTCTTTGACCTCGAAGCCCTCGCTTGACATTGAAATTTTATGAAACAGCATATGTAGATTAACTACTTAGTTATAGGTGGGAAGGGGGTCTGATACTCTGATTATCAGACTATTGGTTTGAAACGTTATTGCCAATTCCCCCCTCATTGTCCTGAGGCTACATCTAGGTAGGCCTTCTTTTGTTTCATTGTAGGTTTTAGGTTTTGTTCAGTTAAGTGTGCTTTTCTTCAGCTTCCTTTTGTATCTTTCTTCCAATTTCTTCTTTTCATTTCCTCATCCTTCTGCCTTGCTATATCCATGAGTAAGCAGACTGACTCAGTAGGTCTCTTATCCATGGGTGTCTATTCTTGCGCATCCTAGCCGTGCGTACTTTCACTGTCCCCTCTTCTACGAGGCCTTCTTCTTTCTCTTCATGTCTCTTTAGATCACCTCGTAGTGGATGCGGACAATTTTCAGACATCAAAAATAATAATAATAGGTGGGAAAAATAAAATTCACTATATTAATAAGGATAAAGTATATATTTGAATTTAAAGTGATGTGTTGGATCAAAAATATAAAAAGTAGCTTAACTTTGGAAAGTAAAATTGTTGTAAGTTTCACAACAAATTTATTAATATTGATATTTACTATTCTAATATAAAGTTCGAATTTGAATATATATTTCTTTCAGACAAGGGCTTCGAGATCAAAGATTTGAAATGCTAGTTTTCATATGAAAAATTAAACTAATATTTTGTAAATCTAGGAAGATTGCCTAGCATATTCCGAACAAAAAACATGCTAAACTTTTTGTTCTGGGACTAATAATGAGAATGTTATGACCTTTCAAATGTGATGATGTCAAAGCATTGTGACTTTTTCTAAGAGTTCACAAGGTCATAACTTTTGACCTTGTCAAAATAGATTGTTACGAGATTATCAAAATAGTTTTTAGGACACAATAACACTTAGGTAAATTACAAATTATCAGTCAGTTTCACATCTTACGGTCATATAAGAAAAAACGATATAAATATTAAATAACAATTATAATATCGTTTTTTTCTTATCTGACCGAAGATGTGAAACTGACCGATAATTCCTAATTTACCCTAGTACCAACTTTCATGCAAATCTGAGGGGGTGGGGTGTTGATTCTGGTCAACTTGTCCTGGAATGCCCCCAAGGTAAAATTCCACACTCATAAGTTCCACCACACGTAAGTTTCAACCCAGGTAAATTTCACACAGGTAAATATTAAATATTTTATTTAGTAGCTAATTCATCTAAGTTTAAGGGAGTGGTCTGACTAACGAAGGTTTTTTTTAACAACCGCTGTAATTCCACCCCGGTGAACAATTTTTAGCAATGGTTCTTGCAAATGATATTCAAAATAGGATGTTAATTAAAAAAAATCATACTATTCAGTTAAATGTACATTTTACCAACTGAATAATATGAACATTTTTTAAATTTACCTCTTATTCTAGTTATAATGTGTCGCATCCTCTACTAATTGTTCACTGGGGTGCAATTTACCTCAGTTGAATGGCTGTACTTTGAACTCTTCGGCACAAATCCGCAAATTGTAGGTTGATTGACAAGATTGCATTTATTATGTTTGTTGAAATTTTAAATAGAGTGACACACTTTTGATGAATTAATAGACTGCGAAGAAATGGATTTTCATTTAAAATAATTGAAAATGGAATATGAAATTATTCTGATTCTGCACATATTCAAGTTTTTAAAAGGGATAAGGAATACTTTTAAAATTAATTAAATATGTAATGTAAATAGTCATTTTTTGAAGATAATTAATTATTGCATCCTATTACTGTATATGTACTTAACTGCCTATGTTTCTAAAATTTTGTTATGTACGAAACTATTATTTTACATTTGAGGATAAATTTCCATATCATGTTGTATATGGTCAAACATATGCCATTTCATATCAATTTCAGGTAGTGATATAGAGTTATTTTACATTACATGACGTCAGTATAAAACAGCCTTATAAATTATGAATATTATACACAATTTGAATAAGTCTCTACATCGATTATTTCAATAATTGAAATAGAAAAATTAATTAAATCTCTAAATATATTGTTGATATGCCATCTATTTTGATTAATTGATCAAATTTGGGCACAAAATTTGTTTTTTTTTTGGATTAAATACAGCTATGTTTAAAACTAACTATTTCAAAATTTTATTCAATTTTTCCACAGTTAATAATCTTCTGTAACTGAAAAAATGTATTTTCAATCGTGAAAAATATGTATTCCAAATTTTCATCAACTTTATCTCAAAAAGTACTTCAAAGTTTGAAAAAGTTTATGCAGTAATTTTTGTAGACAGTTTTTACATATTAAATATTCTCAAGATTCAATTATTGAGACTTTTTTAATTTCATATGTTACAATTGGCCCTATTTTTACCTTCGCAGAATGCGGATGGTCATGTTTTACCCGGTATTTATTTATTTATCGTCTTGTTATTCGTTTAACTGAAAAAGTATTCAACCAAATTGCCTGAAATTTTGTGAAACGATTGGTCCATGTCCAGTGACCTTCTGATAGAATTTTGGGAGCGACCTGGTCAAAGGTCAATGTCATTTATAACTCCAAAAGTATTGAACCATATTGCATGAAACTTGGTGGGACGATTGGTCACTATCCAGTTACCAGTTTATTAGATTTTGGGAGAGAACAGGCCAAACCAATTAAACGTAATCTTTTTTACGTAGAACTTGAAATTCAATTATTCAAAAAACATGTCTGAATTTTTATTAAAAAATAAATAGGTTCTGTACTACTATAGGCTAGAGCAATTGTTCTTGAAGTATTTTTCTTGCACACCCCTTAATTTTCTAATGCACCTCCTGAGCATTGCTTTGCATTGAAATAGATTGAAAAGCTGCAATTAGAATATATTTGGTTACTATGATTTGAGTATTAAATATGCAAATTGAAAAAGTAAGGAAAACTATTATTTTATTCGGCTACATAATGTAAAATTATTTTTTTAGGTAAGGAAAATTAAAATTGTAGTTAGATATATAAATATTTAGAAAATGAACGGTTGTAAACTAATAAAATAAAACTAATCAATTACGGGGTAGTGACACTCGCATATAATCCTGACTCAGAAAGAAAAATCGATATAGAAAGATACAGTTTTTTGTTTCCATTTATACAATGGAAGCACCCTTTTTCTTTCTATTCATTGTTAGAATATAGGACAGAAAGAATAAAAGTTACAGGCACACAAAATGAGAAATCCCACACTCAAAGATATAAAAAAAATATAGAAAACCACAATGATAATTAATTATATCAGAAAATTCATATACTTTTATAACTACCTCACATTGCAACATTTTGAAGAAAATATACTCTATATGTATTCTGCATGATATCAATAGCAAGAACTGAACTTATAAACAGCAGCCATCTCATGCACCCCCTATAAACAATCCGTGCACCCCCGTTTAAGAACCACTGGGTTATAGGTCTCTCGATAGAAAATTTCAGCCCATTCTGTAGTCTCTGAAAATATCCTGGAAGGTATGTCAAATTAATTTTTATATATTCCATTGGGCCATTATGAATTAATTGTTAATAATTTGAAAACCAGATTGAATTTCCGAAAAAATCTTTTTAACACTACCAACCTAGCCCTAAAAAGTTTCACTAACTTAGCCACTGGTGTGCCAGAACTCACACAACACTTACAAAATCTTAACTAAATGACTTCAATATTTTTTCTGCATAATAACCTTCATTAGATATTTATACATTCATTGATAAATCCAAAGAATAATTTTCCATTTAAAATAAAAGTAACAAGCAAAGATAAGAAACGAGTATTTCTTAGATAGTACTCTTCGTCACTCTGTAAGAAGGTTGGTGTGCGCAATTAGTCCTGCACATCTTTTCTAAGCCGCTAAGGATTAAGGGCAGTACACACGCACGGTTTTGTAAGTGTCTCTTTCCACCAGACTTTTTAGTAAGCTCCTCCTACTTTTACCTCAATATATTTGAATTATGTGAGAAAAAAATGATATAATTGTTATTTATTTCAATTGGTATCATGGATACCAAAAGAAAATATTATTATTCAGGTTTCCATGATGCCTGTTGGTATCAAGGATACAAATTGAAATGAATAACAATTATTATCATTTTTCCTCACATATTTCTAATATCTTGTGGAAAAAGTAGGATAAGCTTAGCAAAAATTTTGGTGGAAAGAAAGACTTAAAAAAGCCTTTGCGTTTACTGCCCTCAACAGTTAACTCACACACACTTGTGCATCTCATGACTGGAGAGTGCTCTGATATACTTCAATAAATGCTCATAATACGAGTATCTTACCATTAAATACTTTTGTTTGTGTCTAATTGTATGTAATTATGAAAAAAATATGTCATGAAAAGACAGCTTCCAAATTGGTATAGAATTAAAGTTTTTATTATATTTTCATTCGGGTGGTTTGCCAGCACCAATGGCTAGGTTACTAGTGTTAATACATTAAACTAGACACCACTTCCTAAATACTTAAAAAAAAATTTTTTTAGAAGTTTCTAAGTCTAACAGTTTCTGATTATTATTGCTCCACAACACACACACAGATGCAGTGTTTCGTATAGCTAGATATTACAGAATGATATTACATTGCTAATTTACTGTTGTTATTTATTGCATAATTATAATTCCTTATTAATTTATCCTTTCTATAACATTTTGTCATTTTCAGATTGTATCCCCCACATTCACAAGTTGTTTGACGAGGAGTTGCTATTCGGTACAGGGTGGACAGCTTATGACACTCTCAGACCTCTAGCCTACTCTACTCTTGCAGACTTAGTTCATCACGTCAGGTAGCTACATAATGTCATGCTTATCCTATGATATTCAACAACAAATTCAGTGTGTCCCGTGAAAAGCTAAAACTTCCTTCAATTGTATATAATTGGTTAACTGATTATAGTTCTGACTTAACTTACTGTTCAACATCTTAAATCATATAAGAAAAAATATATACCAATTGTAATTAAATTTTTATTTCAATTATTTTCAGTATCTTTTTTTATGGACTCCAATTAAAATATAAGTTTAATAATCATTTTATGGATATGTATTAAAATGAAAGTTAAATGATCATCATATACTCATATATACTTCATTTTTATATTTTCGAAGATGTGGAACTATCAGATAATTCATAAACTACCTTAGCTCTTAATTTTTATCCCTATAATCTGTACTAGCTAAATTATTATATAGGTGATTTTGAAACCATCCAATTGTTACTAGCTAATTGTTCCCATTTCTCCAGAAACAAATTAAATTTCAAGAATTTGGAAGCAGCCATCAACCTGTTCTCCAAAAATGTCCATGATGAGACTTTACCCACTGCAATTCAAACGATGTCGTGCAAACTTTTGCTCAACCTCGTTGATTGTGTTGTTAGAAACACGGCAAATGAGCCTGACCTGAAGAAGAACAGAGACTTGTTGATGCGCATGCTCCAAGTCTTTGTAGACAAGTTCAAACGAATTGCAAAGTATCAAGTGCCTTATTTGAAGCAGAAATATGCTGAGAAGGAAGCCACTGCTGCTGCTGCAGCTGAAAAAGCTACAAACAATTCTACTGAAGGAGGCAGTCAAGACGTGAAAACAGAGGACACTAAAGACACTCCCTCTACAGCTACACAGGAAAGTGGCGAATCTAGGTTTAAGGACCTCAAGTTAGGGGCCATACCTAACGTCGTTCATAACTACTTGCTCGCTGACTGCAAAGCATTGGTCAAGACTTTAGTTTCTTCTGTGAAAACAATAACTTGGGGATGCACAAATGTAAAGCATTTGAATGATTTGAATGCTCAAGATAAAATTTTCCAACCTAAGGAAATACTGATCTACATACGTTTTGTGAAGTGGGCGATGCAAGCTCTTGACGTCTACACCATTAATGTTCCCACCCAGTCAGGAGGAGCTAATAGAGTTAATTCACCCACAACTGGAAGAACCAAAGAAGAAAGAGATGTTCTTGAACATTTTGCTGGTGTCTTCCCTCTCTTCCATCCAAATAATTTCAGGGAGATCTTTGGTACGTGTATAGACTATGTTGTGGACAGAATTCATTTGAATTCAGCACTACAAGCCGTTGCTAACAATTTCCTAGCAAATGAAATTACTTCACCAGGTTTTGCTACCATCCTTGTAGAATACCTACTCAAACACATGGAAGAGATGGGGACACCTGTTGAAAGGTCTAGCTTGTACTTGAAACTGTTCAAATTAGTATTTGGCAGTGTTTCCCTATTCCCACCCCCCAATGAGCAGATGTTGAAGCCACATCTTCACCAAATAGTTAACAAATCCATGGATCTTGCCATGACAGCCAAAGAGCCTTACAACTACTTCCTACTCCTCAGGGCTCTATTCAGATCGATAGGAGGCGGTAAACATGATCTCCTTTACCAAGAGTTCCTTCCTCTCTTGCCCTCTTTGTTACAAGGGTTAAACAGTCTGCAAAGTGGTTTACATAAACAACATATGAAAGATCTCTTTGTAGAACTGTGCCTGACTGTTCCAGTTAGGCTGTCATCTCTGTTGCCATATCTACCAATGTTGATGGATCCTCTTGTATCCGCTCTTAATGGAAGCAACACTCTTGTATCTCAAGGCTTGCGCACACTAGAATTATGTGTTGATAACCTTCAACCTGATTTCTTATATGAGCATATTCAGCCTGTGAGGGCAGAGCTTATGCAAGCATTATGGAAAACTTTGAGGAATCCTCATGAATCAACTGCTCAAGGTGCTTTCAGAGTACTGGGCAAGTTTGGTGGTGGTAATCGTAAGATGATGATTGAGCCTCAGAAACTAGAGTACACAGTTAAGGAAGCCTCTGGTTCTTGTGTTGATGTGAAGTTCCTAGACTACGACTCTCCCATCGTTCTACCTGTTGAGAGAGTAATAGAAGTAGCTCTTGATGCTCTGAAAACTTCCAACACAGATCCCTGGTACCGACAGCAGTGCTGGGAAGTCGTTCGCTGTTTCCTAGTAGGTTCCCTTGTTCAGGAAAAAGACAAGGAACTTTATAGTAAGCTCGTTCGTCATCCATGTTTCAAAACTAATCCAATACAGTCTGGAGATCCATACAAGTGCTCTGACGAAGCTGCCAGGAGAGTTCATCAAACTGCTTTGACAGCCATGCTTGTAGCAGCTGCTATTAAAGAATTGAGTAAGACTGTGATCCCCACCATGGTGGCCATTGTTAGACACTATACTCTGGTGACGGTTGTGCAACAGGCAGGACCTTTCAACATCCGCAATAAGATCACAGGCATGGATACAATGGTTCTAGTGGATGCTCTTGCCGCCGTCATGGGTCACGAGGAAAAAGAATTATGTAAACCAGGTAATCTTGCTCTTGCTCTTATTCTGAGCGTGTCTGCTGAAGTGCTAGGAAGTAAGGAGCGGGCTTCAAAACTGCCTCTCATGGAGTACATCTCTGTGAAGATGTGTCAACTTTGCTACCAAAGATCTTGGTACGCCAAGCTTGGTGGCTGTTTGGCCATAAAAGCTCTTTGTGAACAGGCGTGTCTAAAGTGGGTCTTGCAACATCAGTTCCCGTTTGTCAGAGCTTTTCTCTATGTCATGATGGATTTGACAGGGGAAGTATCTACAGGAGCTATAGATACTGCAAAGACTAATCTTGACAAAATGCTTCAGCTGTGCTTTTCTCCACTATTGCATCCCAATAACACACCGGAGATGATAGAAGTGCAGGAAAAAAGCCTGAAGGAGGTGACACAAGAATTCGTACTGCAAATTATTTCCTCTAATAAAACTGTGAGAGAGCAGTCCATGAAATCATTAAAGAACTTAGGAGAATTAACAGGACGTGGAACCACTGAAGTCATGAAGCACCAGAAGGATAAGTTGATGGAGATGGTGCCACCTAAGAAACATCTTCTCCGTCACCAGCCTGCTAATGTTCAAATAGGATTAATGGAGGGTAACACATTCTGTACTACTCTAGACCCTCCCATCTACAAACTTAATCTGGATTTCCACGAACATAAAGTATTTATCAATGAGCTCGTAAATATAGTGGACTCGGATGACACTAATCTCAGAAAATATTCATGTTATAAAAATGTCACAAACTTGGTTCCATTGAGAAAATCTGCGCTTAAAGCTCTCTCAGCTTGTTATTACATTAATGGTTTGGTAGAGAAAGTGTATCGCTCGTTCTACCGTGCACTTCGAGCTGCCACCAATGATGAAATACAAGAAGCTGCCTTTGAGAGTTTCCAATACACGATCAACAAGACTAATTTCTGCTCTGAAACCATAAACGAAGCCACTCGAAAACAGTTCAACATGATAACCACCCAGCGAATAACTTTGCAAGGTGTTGGAAAGCTCATCCACTTTACCAGACTCTTCCCTCAGTACTTCTCTGAAGACTTGATAAAGACCATTTTGAAGCAAGGATTCACCTCTGTCCGAACACAGGAGGAGTTGAAAATAAGTGCTGCTATCCTAGAATTGATTAACACACTTCCATGTGCTGTAGCACGGTTAATTGAGGATGTCATAAAGTACGTTTTGGCTGCAGAACAGTCCATGTTGATTGAAGCAGGGAGTATTCTACGTAAACCAATGATAAAGTTCTTGAATCGCTACCCTACCCAAGCGCTGAGAACCTTCTTTGATGTCAAATACAGAGGCAATGAACAGTGGGGCCGCTGCTTGGAATACATCATCAGGAATGAAGATGCAAAGGAAATTAGAGCTGAGATTGAGAACTTTGGAGATGAACTTCTCTCCTTGGTTCAAGAAGGTTTCCAAACTAATAACCATCAGGTCCAGTACATTGCCATCAGGATGATCCTGTTGATCATCAAAAAGAACAATGGATCATGGCTCAATGATAAACTGTATCTTGTAGAAGCCTTGAAGAATATTTGGTGTTCGAGGGAGTTCCAGGAAATTCATTTGACTCCATCCACAGTGAGTTACAATCACTGGAAAATACCACGCATGATAGTCTCCATTTTGCTTTTCTATTTCACAATAAATACAGACCACATCAACCTGCTGTTCCAACTGACTAGGGTCTTCAGTGGTCGCTATCTTTCAGAATTCCAATTCCTCAGAGATTTTCTGGAGGAGTCTGTGACTAAAACTTATCCCATTGCTTGGAAACGTCGTGCTTTCTTCGAACTGGTTAATTTGTTCAGAAACCAAAGGAAGGAAGGCAAGCAGAATGAAGGCCGTGAGCAAGACTTGAACTCTAACGTGTTGCAGTACATCGTCATACCTTCTCTTGCACACAGTCTAGAGAATGGTGACGAGGCAGAACTCATAAGCAAGGACTCAATTCATGAGGATATTGTGAGTGTGTTCATTAAGTGCATCATCACTGAAGGCAAGTCGACAGTCTACAGCGATTCTCTACGAATATTACTCCTACAACTCTCATGCCTGCTCGTTGACAAGGCATCCAGCCACTTCCAGAATGAATTGAATAACAAACAAGAGGAACTGAGAGAACTCATGACCTTTGCCTGGCCATGTCTCCTTGCTAAAAACTGTGTAGATCCTTCTACTAAGTATCATGGCCACCTCCTCCTCTCCTACATCATATCCAAGTTTTCCATCAACCGACGTATTGTACTGCAAGTTTTCCATAGTTTGCTCAAGGCCCATGCTCTGGAAGGAAAAAATGTTGTGAAGAGGGCTTTGGAAGTTCTCACCCCTGCTATGCCTAACAGGATGGAAGATGGTGAGTAGCATCTTCGTTTCTACTCTAGAATAGTTAAGAGACTGTGCTATTATCTGCACTTTATAGACTGTGTTTCTTAACGCCGTAAAATTATATAGCTAGTTTTTTAACATTTGGTAGCGAGCTATTTGAAATAGCTATTAAATTTCTGGTTTTCCCCCTACTTTAAAACAATGTAAAATAATACTTCTTCATAACATCTGCTATCCCTCTTTTGAGAATTTGTGAATTGAGTAGAAATTTTGGATCACCTGAGTACGGATTTCACATGATTGAAATTTTTGGGTGTGGATTGTACAGGTGATCCTAAATCTCTATCTATATCACTTACGGAAGAGAAAAATAAGTATAATCTACCAATATAGACCTTTTCTATCACAGGTAACACAATGTTGACGCATTGGACGCGGAAAATTTTAGTCGAAGAGGGTCACAGCATAGCTCAACTGACTCATATTCTCCAGGTATTTGGTGCTGTAAATTCTTAAAGGGCCGTACACACGTAGGGTTTTTTTAAGTTTTTCCACCAGAGTTTTTGCTAAGCTCCTCCTACTTTTCCCACTAGAATATAAGAAAAAAAAACGATGTAATTGTTATTAATTTCAGTTGGTATCCATGGTACCTGCAGGTATCATGGATACCAACTAAAATAAATAATTATTATATATTTTTTTCTTAAAAAGTAGGAGGAGCTTAGAAAAAACTCTGGTGGAAAGACTTAAAACCCTACGTGTGTACGGCTGTTACGACATGTTTCTGCAAATGAAATGACTTGAAAATTATTACTGATAATTTCAATTTAGCTAAAAAAGTTCATCAATTATTTAGGTAGCTATTGAGTGATAATTATCTTAACATTAGTTCCATAATATAAATTTAGTTAATGAAATACTGTTCAACTTCAATGCTATCGAAACATTGAATATATTACTGGCAAAAAGGATTTATTCCTGGAATATTAAGGAAGTATTCCAGGGAAGAAAGATTTATTCCTGGGACATTCACCTAATATCCCAGGAAAAAATATATAGTTGATACATCTTATATTCAATATATAGCTAGACGCTGTTTACCTATGTACCCCTGACTTTTCAGCTTATAGTGCGGCATGCAGAGGTTTACCAACCAGTGCGTTACCATCTCCTGTCACATGTCACTAGTTCTATGCACAAACTGGGATTCTCTCCCACTTCTTCAATTGAACACAAGAAACTCGCTGTTGATTTATCAGAAGTAAGTTTAAACTTAGCAACCGGATTGTAAATATCTAGTTATATCTTTACTAATTTGCTATGTAGGATAATTACCACAGTGTGGATATCTATTACCACAGTGTGGATATATCTATTACCACAGTGTGGATATATCTATTAACACAGTGTGGATATATCTATTAACACAGTGTGGATATATCTATTAACACAGTGTGGATATATCTATTAACACAGTGTGGATATATCTATTAACACAGTGTGGATATATCTATTACCACAGTGTGGATATATCTATTACCACAGTGTGCGTATATCTATTAACACAGTGTGCGTATATCTATTAACACAGTGTGCGTATATCTATTAACACAGTGTGCGTATATCTATTAACACAGTGTGCGTATATCTATTAACACAGTGTGCGTATATCTATTAACACAGTGTGCGTATATCTATTAACACAGTGTGGATATATCTATTAACACAGTGTGGATATATCTATTAACACAGTGTGGATATATCTATTAACACAGTGTGGATATATCTATTAACACAGTGTGGATATATCTATTAACACAGTGTGGATATATCTATTACCACAGTGTGGATATATCTATTAACACAGTGTGGATATATCTATTACCACAGTGTGGATATATCTATTAACACAGTGTGCGTATATCTATTAACACAGTGTGCGTATATCTATTAACACAGTGTGCGTATATCTATTAACACAGTGTGCGTATATCTATTAACACAGTGTGCGTATATCTATTAACACAGTGTGCGTATATCTATTAACACAGTGTGCGTATATCTATTAACACAGTGTGGATATATCTATTAACACAGTGTGGATATATCTATTAACACAGTGTGGATATATCTATTAACACAGTGTGCGTATATCTATTAACACAGTGTGCGTATATCTATTAACACAGTGTGCGTATATCTATTAACACAGTGTGGATATATCTATTAACACAGTGTGCGTATATCTATTAACACAGTGTGCGTATATCTATTAACACAGTGTGCGTATATCTATTAACACAGTGTGGATATATCTATTAACACAGTGTGGATATATCTATTAACACAGTGTGGATATATCTATTAACACAGTGTGCATATATCTATTAACACAGTGTGGATATATCTATTAACACAGTGTGGATATATCTATTAACACAGTGTGGATATATCTATTAACACAGTGTGGATATATCTATTAACACAGTGTGGATATATCTATTAACACAGTGTGGATATATCTATTAACACAGTGTGGATATATCTATTAACACAGTGTGCATATATCTATTAACACAGTGTGGATATATCTATTAACACAGTGTGGATATATCTATTAACACAGTGTGGATATATCTATTACCACAGTGTGGATATATCTATTAACACAGTGTGGATATATCTATTAACACAGTGTGGATATATCTATTAACACAGTGTGGATATATCTATTACCACAGTGTGGATATATCTATTAACACAGTGTGCGTATATCTATTAACACAGTGTGCGTATATCTATTAACACAGTGTGCGTATATCTATTAACACAGTGTGCGTATATCTATTAACACAGTGTGCGTATATCTATTAACACAGTGTGCGTATATCTATTAACACAGTGTGCGTATATCTATTAACACAGTGTGGATATATCTATTAACACAGTGTGGATATATCTATTAACACAGTGTGGATATATCTATTAACACAGTGTGCGTATATCTATTAACACAGTGTGCGTATATCTATTAACACAGTGTGCGTATATCTATTAACACAGTGTGGATATATCTATTAACACAGTGTGCGTATATCTATTAACACAGTGTGCGTATATCTATTAACACAGTGTGCGTATATCTATTAACACAGTGTGGATATATCTATTAACACAGTGTGGATATATCTATTAACACAGTGTGGATATATCTATTAACACAGTGTGCATATATCTATTAACACAGTGTGGATATATCTATTAACACAGTGTGGATATATCTATTAACACAGTGTGGATATATCTATTAACACAGTGTGGATATATCTATTAACACAGTGTGGATATATCTATTAACACAGTGTGCGTATATCTATTAACACAGTGTGCGTATATCTATTAACACAGTGTGCGTATATCTATTAACACAGTGTGGATATATCTATTACCACAGTGTGGATATATCTATTAACACAGTGTGGATATATCTATTAACACAGTGTGGATATATCTATTAACACAGTGTGGATATATCTATTAACACAGTGTGCGTATATCTATTAACACAGTGTGCGTATATCTATTAACACAGTGTGGATATATCTATTAACACAGTGTGGATATATCTATTAACACAGTGTGGATATATCTATTAACACAGTGTGGATATATCTATTAACACAGTGTGGATATATCTATTAACACAGTGTGGATATATCTATTAACACAGTGTGGATATATCTATTAACACAGTGTGGATATATCTATTAACACAGTGTGGATATATCTATTAACACAGTGTGGATATATCTATTAACACAGTGTGGATATATCTATTAACACAGTGTGGATATATCTATTAACACAGTGTGCGTTTATCTATTAACACAGTGTGCGTATATCTATTAACACAGTGTGGATATATCTATTAACACAGTGTGGATATATCTATTAACACAGTGTGCATATATCTATTAACACAGTGTGCATATATCTATTTACGGTTATAGGTAAATTCCACCCTTGAAAGTTCCACCACGCAATATTCCACCGCCAGAAAATCTCACCACATACATATATACTGCATTTCATTTATATTAAGTATAACTTTAATTAAACAGATTTAAAAGAAAAATGTGCTTTTGGTGTTAACCGAACAACATTTCATTAGTTTAGAAGTTATAAGATATGTTATGTTAAGTCGAGGCATAAGGGATAAATATGAATCAATTTAATTTATAATAAAATTAATTGTGTGAATTCAACAATAAAGTTTCGCTGCCCCACTGATCAACAAATTAGATCCCGTTTGATTCTCCTGTAAAGGATATTATTTTGTTGCATAAAATTTTATTTTATATATATTATTTATCGCCCAGGTTCTTAAATGTACCAATATATATATTTCAATTTAAATCGGCGATGATAAAAAGTGGAATTAAAAAATAAATTGTTTAATTATTAATTTATTATCAATCTAGCTATTTTAATTTAAAATAGAAAAATCACAATGCTGAAACTTTCTGAAACTGTAAAGTAATCTCAATTGAAAGTGTTACAAAAATAAAATTTAAATGTAATGCTTTTCAACTAAATTTTAACCCGTACACCTTTGCTCGCAACCTACCTGTATCCAGATTGCTGTCCCAAAATAAGGACACCCTCCATGTACGGGTTTAACATAGGGCTAAGCAGGTAAATTGCGGTACGTTAACTAGATTCGACCTGAAACCAAAGACACACGAATGAAAGGCGTAACTTCAAAACAATGAAGAGAAATAAATCCTAACACTTATGGTTATTTTTACATATGTAACATCTTAATAATATGAATTAGGTTCAGCAGGATTTAGTGACTCTAAAGAAATAGACATTGTAAACCTAGATGCTTCTCATATTACAGCTCAATATCAAGACTATCATTAAGAATGTACCTCACATAATTTATTTTTGTGTCAAATATTAACATTTGAACTTTAGTGTTTCAGTTGCTAGATTCAAGAAGCTAAATTTAGCAGTGTTGCCATGCCAGTTAAATATTTCCTGCACATGGAAGGCATTAATTAATTGTTTTATATTTAAAAGAAAGATTTGTTCAATTATACTTATAAATTACCTAGACTTAGAAATACATTTTAAAATGAACTGTTTATTCATAGCTTTGTTTATTTTTCAAAGAGGTGAAATCTTCCATGGTGGAACTTTCAGTGGTGGAATTTACCGGCCACGCTATTAACACAGTGTGCACATACCTATTAACGTATACAATTAAGTGATTCAACACTGTGTGCATATACCTATTTTAAATATCTTTAGTCCTTTTATAATGTTCTAATATGTTTTAAAACAATGAAAATATCTCGCAGATGCATGAGTAAATTTATGTATTTTTGAACACTTTGATTGTTGAGTAATTTCTTCTAGGTTTGTATCAAATGGGAAGAAAAAAGGATTAGCAACGAAGCAGCAGGAATAGTCACAACTCCTGAGGCTAGGATAAAGGGCAGGCCTATGAATGACCCTAAAAGCAGTGCTCATGCTGACACCGTCACCTACTTCCTCATTAGGATGTGCGTCCACATATACGACCCTTCCCCAGTGACAAGCAGCCCCTCACAGGTACTTGCCCTCAACCAAGCGGCAGATTCTGTGTACAGAAGATGCTTTGGTCTTCTGAAAAGGGCTTTGGAGATCTGGCCAGACGCAGACCCCAAGCTGGTGTGGCTGGAGAAGTTCTATTATCCCGCGGACACTCCACCATTAGTCTATGGCAATGTGACTGCATCTATAGAAATCCTCACCTTCCTAGTGCCCAAACTGAAGAGGGAGAGCACCCTACCATTGGTGAAGAACTTATCAAAGTCTGGAATGTTCTCCAGGAGCATGAGTGTCTCCAGCCTCAAGGTGACTAAACTATTTAATCAAATGATGATCACAATTCTATCATTCTACGGCATTGACGAAGTCGAAGAGTTCGCGGATTGTGCAGAGAAGTTCATCATGGAACATGTTGGGCAGTTGGGCACACCCCGTCAAGGGTATGGACCCAGCCTCTACCCCGCCCTCTTATTCCTGAAGGCTCTGACTACACACAAGAGTCAATACACTGACAGGATCATAGTGCCACTGCTGAAAGTGCTACAGAGGGTTTCCAAAGATCATATTAGTAATATTCCTGCTCCCCCCGCTAACACTGGCATCGTGTCAGATGCTCCAAGTAAGTGAACAAAAAGACTGGTGCAACTATTTCTGAACTACATCTTCAACATTCAGTGAATGTAACTATATACTGATAGACAATAGTGATGTAGCTACTTCCACCATCAGAATCATAAGGCTATTCACTAATGATTGGTAATAGTACAGCCTTATTGAAGTAGCTAGTTAGGGTAAGTTAAGAGTTATCAAATGGTTCTACGTTTTCGTACACATAATAACCTATCCCAGTTAAACTGATAGGTTGAATAATAAAAATATTCTCAAGTGTCAAAAAATCTCGAACAGTTCAATAACTTGGAACTTACCCAAATACAAGTGTATTGTTTCTCCTAATGTTTCTATCTTTTTTTTCAGTTCCTAACACATCTGATGTACTCATTCTCCTGTTGGACATTTTCAAGACTCGTGTTGGTCAGCTGATTGTGGATATGCGGAAGGCGTTTATAGGTAGCTAATTATTGTCTCTAAAAGTATTTTCTCTATCTTTTATTTTCCAGAAGCTGTTATCAAAGTAAATAATTGAAAATGGTAGACAACATCAAAAGTTGATGTTGAAGTGATCTAGATTAGTTAGTGTTGGTTGATCAAAAGAATAAGTTTTAAAGAAAAGTCCTAGCTAAAATTGTAAAACCAATAAATCCCATTTCACTAACTCTTGGCACTAGTTCAATTATTTGCCTTCAAGTTCATGAAATAATTGTTATCTGAACATAATTATTGAGAGCTTTATATTCACTGTTTTCATTATCAAATCGTTCAATTTCATCTCAGGAACTATCCTTTGTGGTCTCATTGAGAAATCCCCCGACCCAAAAGTCCTCAAGGCAATAGTCAAGATAGTTGGAGACTGGGTGAAACACAAACCCCAACCCCCACACCACTCCAGCCTCAATTCATCACCCAACCTAAAAGAGAAGAGCATCCTCCTTGTAAAGTTGCAACAATTTGTTGAGAAGAGATTCCCAGAGAATGCTGACCTGATGGCTCAGTACCTGACTATCATTAACTACATCTACAGAGACGAAGCCTTCAGAGCCTCGGAACTGGCAGGTAAACTGGAGTGTGCTTTTCTATCCGGTCTCAGATGCTCCCAGCCTCTGATACGTAACAGCTTCTTCGAGGTGTTCCACGAGAGCATCCCGAGGGACCTGAACAGCCGGTTGTTGTACATTGTCTGCTCTCAGAATTGGGAGCAGATAGGCAACTACTTCTGGATTAAGCAGTGCATCCAGCTGCTGCTGATAGCTTCTGAGGAGAAGACACTGATACAGAACAGTAATAGCGATGTGATACTTCCCTGTGTGACATCTGTGATGTCTCTTACTGATCAAAATGATTCTTTCAATTTGCCTTCTATAAAAGAGGAGGAGATGGATACATCAACTACTGACAATGTGCCGAGTGATGATCTGGACTCTATGGTTCTAGGTTCATCCTCTAGTTCCAGTGTCACTAAAGCAGCTCAGACAAAGGGTACTTGCATGACCACTCTCATCAAGACACAATGGAAGTTCTATAGTGATACACAGGAAGTCTATACATCTCAGTTTTTGACTGCACTAGTTCAACTGTGTTTCCTGGACACTAACGTAGCAGAGTGGATGTGGTGCCAGCTTTTCCCCAGAGTTTGGCGTATTCTCTCCGAGAAACAGCAACGAAACCTAGCTAAAGAAATACCCATTTTTGTGGCTTCGGGAATTCATGAGACCCAACGTAATTATCACCCATCTGCAATGCAGACCTTCATGGAAGCTCTGTGTCTATGTCAGCCCCCCATACCAATCAGACCCGCAGTGCTAAAACACCTTGCCAAGACCCACAATTTGTGGCACAGAATGGCTCTGGAACTGGAGGACCTCATGCTAAACTCTCCAGAAACAAACAGACGCAACCTCCCCACCGACAACCCTATCCTCTCCATCGAAAATGAGATACGGATATCACTGCAAGATCTTTACGGTCTCATGAAAGAGGATGACCTTTGGTCAGGCATGTGGCAGACCTATGCTAGGTGGCCTGAGACAAAAATAGCCATGACGTTTGAACAGCACGGTTTCATGGACAATGCCATGTCAGCATACGAACTGGCAATGACCAAAATTGAGAATGAGTTGGGAGTTAGAAGCGCACAGCAAAAGGATAATGTTGAGATAAAGTTGGTTGAACTGCACTGGATGCAGTGTGCTAAGGAGCTCAACCAGTGGGAGATTCTTAAGGACTATGGCTCTGAACCACATCATGGTGCACCTCATTTGCTGGTGGAGAGTGGATGGAGAACTCCTGATTGGGTGGCCATGAAAGAGGCACTGCAGATTGTAGAGAAACTAAGCACCAGGTAAATAGATAGTTAGCTACTCCTAAATGTTTATAACTTCATTTCTCTGTTCTTATTGTGGCTAAATCAATTGGGGTAAGCTCCTATATATGATCGAAGATATGGAACAGTCTGATAACTTGGGACTTACCTTTCTTATTTTATTTTCTCCAAAATATAATAACTAGCTATCTATTTGGTTAATTCCATACATCTTATCATTCTGCTATCTTTACTTACCTAATTTCTCATCTACTTCGCGTGGCTGGTCAATTAGTATGTACTCTTTAGTTGAGTGTAATAAATGCATTATAGTCCCCAGGAGCTCTGTCCATCTTAAGTTGTCTGTGGTGAATGGAAGAGAAGGGGTTGGTGTCTTCTAGGCCTCAAACTGTTGTAATTTAGATCATACCCTACTTAACACCTTTGTATTTTCAGAGAGACTCAGTGGAAGTTGAATCTGTACAAGGGCTACCTAGCAATATGTCACGAGGACAAGCAGCACCTCGCCCAGTGTGAAAAGGCAGTAGAGTGTGCCTCTGCCCTCTGCATCAGAGAGTGGAAGAGACTGCCTCACATTGTCTCTCACATTCACATACCCTACCTACAGGCAGCTCAACAGGTGAACAAATACTTCTTTGACTTTGACTAAACTCTACGGTATAACTTCTCTATAATGAAATATCGGATTTCATTACAGTTCTTCTTCTGTGTCATGTCCGCCGTTTCCTCTTTATTTACAGTTTAAATACAAATATTGTTTTTGTTTGTGACGTGATGCTCCTTCCATCTACTATTTATTAATTTTAATCAATCAATTACAACTCAACGCGTTTTATTTATTAAAATAACAGCGAGTTCTCAGTGTTACTAAATGTAGTATGTTATTTTGTTTATGTGCAAGCCATTCGTTAATTAGATTGCTATATTAACTGTAACTGTAAAGTCACTATTTGTAGCTACAAATCAATATATTGCTGGTGTTAATGTTTGGTATATACAGTTGCGATCAAAACTAAGGGACAAAAATTTAAAAAGCTATAACTTTATAAATATTCGTTATATAACCATGAAATTTCAGTATGTTGTAAACATATTGGTATAGTACTACATACTATAAACACACTTGATTTGAAAGACAAATAAAAAACGTATGCCATTATTACATTTATTTGTGAATAAGTAAAGTTCAAAACTAAGGGACACATTGTTAAAAATGATTGAAAACAGATTTTGACATCCGGTTTTCTGTTATTCAGAGTAAGAAATAGATGTGCCAAATCATTTGTAAACACTCTGTCTCCATCAATCATGGCTAACAGGCAAAAAGTTGATGATGCTCTCCGTATGACTATAGTTAAGTTGCACAAACAGAATTTTAGTATCCGAGAGATTGCAGAAAGAGTTAATCGTTCGAAGAGTGTCATTGGAAGAATTGTGAAAACTTATGAAGATTCTGGCCGTATCCTGAGTCCTAACAAGATTGGCCGACCCAGGAAAACGTCTGCTAGGCAAGACAGAGCCATCCAACGCATAGCATTAAGGGAACGTTTCACAACCGCTGCAGCAATTTCTAGGCAAATGAAAGATACAAACACTACTGATGTGTCCAGATCAACTATCTCGAGACGCCTGCAGGAGATAGGCTTATTTGCAAGAAGGCCTAGGAAGAAACCATTGATAAGTCGAAAAAATAAAATGGCGAGGTTACAGTTTGGAAACAAACATGTGAATTGGTCTGAAGAACAGTGGTCAAAAGTGTTTTTCAGCGATGAGAGTAAGTTTAATTTGTTTGGAAATGATGGGAAAAACTATGTTAGGAGGTCTGCAAGTGAAGTATTGAACCCAAAATGTACGAAAAAAACGGTCAAGTTTGGAGGTGGAAGTGTGATGGTTTTTGGAATGTTTTCAATTCAAGGTACGTCTCCTCTTGTTCGTTTGAATACTCGAGTCAATGCTTCCATCTACAAAAATCTATTGGAAGATCATGTAGTACCCATTATTAACAATTCAGGCATAAATGGGGCAATTTTCATGCAGGATAATGCACCGTGCCACAAAGCTAAGAGTGTTTTGAGTTTCCTTCAACAGCAAGATTTCGAAATAATGGATTGGCCAGCTCAAAGTCCTGATCTAAATCCCATAGAAAATCTGTGGAAGACACTTGGAGAAAAGGTAATGGCTCGAAACCCAGTTAACACCGATGATTTGTGGGACAAACTTCAAGATGAATGGACCAAAATCTCTGTTGATGAGTGTCGTAAACTTATCCAATCCTGTAGTCGCAGATGTGCTGCAGTGGTCCAAAGCAAAGGATTATTCACAAAATATTAATTATTAAGCTTACTTTCTCGTTCAATGTGTTAATTTTCAAGTTTTCAAGTTTGTGTCCCTTAGTTTTGAACGTTACTTATTCACAAATAAAATTAATAATGGCATAAGTTTTTTATTCGTCTTTCAAATCAATTGTGCTTATAGTATGTAGTATTATACTAATATGTTTACAACATACTGAAATTTCATGATTTTATAACCAATATTTATGAAGATACAGCTTTTTAAATTTTTGTCCCTTAGTTTTGATCGCAACTGTAGCTAGCAATTAATATTCCCTTCTTCAGGTGATGGAACTACAAGAGGCGTACCAAATGCACCAAGGACTAGTCAATAACCATCCTAACAGTCTGCACGATATGAAGGCTATAGTCAAGACTTGGCGCAACCGCCTGCCTGTCATATCTGATGACCTCAGTCACTGGTCTGACATCTTCACCTGGAGACAGCACCACTACCAGTTCATAGTGGACCACTACACTGAGGCTGGCGAAGCGCATCAGGTGAGATAGACGCAACAATGAGCTAACTCGAGGAAACTAAAGATTAAAGGATTCATCACACATATCCGTCACATGACTGCTCGGTGCTATTTGAGCGCTAAAAGGATATTGTACTGAGCCTGACGTGTGTGAACGTGTTTGTAATTCAAAGTAATGATTTAGTTTTTACTGACATTGAAGCACTGAGAAGCACGTCACGGATAGAACACTGATGTGTTTGAACAAGCCTTTAGAGTCGTTATTCATTTCACTTTGCACGATGTGTAAGTGAAGACTAAAGAGGCTATTCTATATTTAGCTATATATATTTTGTATACATGATACCTTCATCGATTATCTTTGATGTGAATTTTAATATATTTTTCTTATATGATCGAATATGTGGAACCTTTCGATAACTTAGAACTTACCCTATTGTTTATCAGTCGTTATAAAATCTTAACTCTTCATTCTTCTTCAAAATCTATTTTCTTGCTCAGTTTCTGTAACTAAATATAATCTCTAATATGATAAAGGGTTGGTTTTTTTTTTAATTTTGTATCAAAAGCTAGGTGTTTAGGCTGTAATTTTCCTCATTGCTTTTTGATATAAGGTAATGGTTGTTAATTTCCTCTCTCAACAGAACAACAGTATGCTTGGTGTCCATGCATCAGCCCAAGCCATCATCCACTTTGGTAAAATAGCCCGCAAGCACAACTCCACTAGCGTGTGTCTGGAGTCCCTAGGCAAGATACACAACATTCCATCTGTTCCAATTGTTGACTGTTTCCAGAAGATACGTCAGCAAGTGAAGTGCTACCTCCACAAAGCCATAAACAACAACATGGGTAAGACTGAACTGCAGGAGGGATTAGAGGTTATCGAGTCTACCAACCTTCGCTTTTTCACCAAGGAAATGACTGCAGAGTTCTATGCGCTCAAAGGCGTCTTCTTCTCCCATTTGGGGCGTGCAGAGGACGCTAACAAGGCCTTGAGTGTCTCTCTGCAGTACCATGACTCGCTGAATAAGGGCTGGGCTCTTTGGGGCGAATACCTAGAGTCCCTTTTCAGCAAGGACCCCAAAAATTTGACCGTGGCTCAGAACGCAATGGTCTGTTTCCTGAATGCGGCAAAGTGTGATCAAGAACCCAAGTCGAGGAAGTACCTTGCTAAAATCTTCTGGTTGCTGAGCTATGAGACGAATCCTCCTTTTCTCAGTGAGGCCCTTGAAAAGTACGGTTCTCATGTACCCCAGATGCTATGGCTAACCTGGATACCTCAGTTGCTCACCAGTCTTGTCAGAAATGAGGGCAAGGTTAGTTACGCAAAATTAATAACTATATCAAGCAGGGTACTTTTTCATGGTAGCTACCACTTTCCTTTCTGACTATTTTTTTGAGTTTTTTGTAATCAGTTTTCTTTCGAAGTCTGCGATATTGCCTTTGGTTCTGAAACAGATGTTTAAATACCTTAGTACTAATTTAAATTATTAATATTTAATTCTTTTATTTTCTAATTTTTATGTAACTTTTTTTTTCAGACTATTCTCGGTTTGCTCAATCAAGTTGCGAAGCTTTATCCCCAAGCAGTTTATTTACCTGTGAGAACACTCTACCTTACTCTGCGTATAGAACAGAGAGGCAAATTCAAGAGGGAACCAAACAACAAAGACCAGAAGGATGGTACCAGTACAACCACTGATGGTAAAGATGTTGCTGACACCAAAGACAAACCCACAGGGGACATTCGCGCTACAGAACCGATGCTACGATGCAGTCGCATTCTGCAAATCCAAAGAGACTACCACCCCACTGTGTTAGTGTCTTTGGAAGGAATAGTAGATCAAATGATGTGGTTCAGGGAGAATTGGTACGAGGAGGTACTCCGACAACTCAAACAAGCTCTTGCCAAATGCTACAGCCTGGCATTTGAAAACAGCGGTAATGTGACAGAAGCTGAAATCACTCCTTACACTCAGTCTTTCGTTAAGAAGCTGGTGTCTACATTTGGATTGGGTGTTGAAAATTTGAATGCTGGAGGTGGAGGGTCTCGCAGTAACTCCACACAATCCTCTGGCACACCTTCTGCTCCTAATGCCAATCCCTCAACATCCGGCACATCTCAACAGTACACCAGTACAGGTAATAAATTGTACACTAGGAATAATGACAGTAGCTAGTGGTAGTTCAGAGTTATCTGAATGCTCCTCATTCCCGGATAGGTAATTATTACTAGACTCTAATTCGATTCGTATCCATGATACCATGATCAATTAATTAAGTGTCCATGATTTTCGGTATCCATGATACTGAAAATGAGAAACCGTCAGATAATTTACCCTAGCTACAGGGTTGAAATGAACACCAATGATACTGTGTACATTTCTACCTTCAATTGGTGATTCATTTTCAATTCTGAATAGTCTTTGTTTCCAGTACTACTTTAACCATTGATTTCTATAAACCTTTTGAATTGTCATCACAGTTCCGAACTTATTTTTCAGGATCTGAAAGTTTGGCGCGTAGGGCTGCTCTCACTTTCCAGGACCCAGTGTTCCACAAAATGAAGGGACAGTTCACTGCAGATTTTGACTTTGATCAACCAGGCTCCATCAAACTCCACAACCTAATTCACAAACTCAAGAAATGGGTCAAGATTCTCGAGGCTCGCGTTAAACTTCTACCAAAATGGTTTTTGATAGAAGATAAATGCCGCTTCCTCAGTAACTTCAGTATGAGTTGTGCTGATGTAGAACTGCCAGGAGAGTTCTTGCTTCCAAAGGTGAGAATTGTAGAGGTCATTGATGTTTAGAGATTTGTGTAGGGGTATTGTCCCTGAGGTGGTTCAAAATATTTCAATAAAATTAATTAGATTTGTGTACTTCCCCGTTAAATTACCTATAACTACTAAATACGTTGCAATGAATTTCTTCCTTTTTTTCAGAACCAACAGTACTTCATTCGCATTGCCCGGTTTCTCCCCAAAGTGGACATAGTTCAGAAGCACGGGTCAGCCCCCCGCCGCCTGCATATCAGAGGTCACAATGGGCGCGTGTACCCCTACCTGGTGGTGAGCGACAGCTCCCTCAGTGACAGCAGACGTGAAGAGAGGGTCCAGCAACTGCTCAGGATGCTAAATATATTCTTCACGAAGCAGAAGGTAAATCCATTGCTAAGAAATTAGGTAGGGTAAGTTCAGAGTTATGGGACGGTTCAATATTTTGGCACATAAAAGAAAAAGACTATATAATTTAAAATAAAAAAAAATAGATACGACCATAACCAGTAGCTACCATTCTACCCACAGGAAACCAGTCGTCGTTTCATCCACCTGTACGTTAGCAAAGTGGTTCCTTTCTCACCTCAAAACAGACTGGTGGAAGACAACCTCAGTTCTCTGAGTCTGATGGATGTCTACAAGAGCAGGTGTCAGGCTAAGAATCTGGAGCCAGACACTCCCATCACTCGCTACTATGAGCGACTGGCGGCTGTTCAAGCTCGAGGTGCTCAGGCCTCGCATCAAGTGAGTAAACTAAGGATGTCATTGTCACAATTCAGAGTAGGAAAAAGATTCGGTTACGAATTATCAGTCAGTTCCACATCTTTGGTCATATAAGAAAAAGTGTAATTTAGCATTTCAACTCTTTATCTAAATTGGTATTCATGATCGTACAGGTATTATGGATACCAATTAAACTAACGAGTTAAATAACAATTATTGTATAACAGGTATTATGGATACCAATTGAAACAGATGTGAAACCGACCGATAATTTGTAACTTTTCCTATCACAAAATGGGGACATTTGAAAGCTGTTTTTTGTAGAGTGACTAGGGTGATGTCTCAGTATTCGGAAAGTGGGAGTTACGCTTTTAAGTTTCAACATTAGGTCGAATAGAAACTTCTAAGGTCATTTTTGTTCATGACATGTTCTAACCCCAACTGTCCGAGAACTGCTTTGTTTGTCTAATGGCCTCATAACAATCAGAGGGTAGTACTAGAAGACTATAAATTTCATCACCTAATCTTCACGTTCTAACCTCCACATTTCAGGTAATTTTTGGACACAATAAATATCTTGTTCATTTCAGGTCTTGCGCGACATAGTTAAGGAGGTTCAAAGCAGCATGGTGCCTAAGAATATGCTCACTAACTGGGCAGTTCAAACTTTCCCTAACGCCACCTGCTACTGGAGCTTCAGGAAGATGATTACAGTGCAACTGGGGGTCTTGGGACTGATGGAGTACGTGCTGCACCTCACCAGGAACTACCCTGATATGTTATACTTCCACCAGGACACAGGGGTGATAAATGTCGCCTACTTCAAGTTCAATGTGGATGAAGTCAAAGGTATGGGAGTAGATTAATTATTTTTTAAGCACTTTTTTTTCTCAACCTTGTTTCTCCTGAAGAATATTCATAAATAAATCTGTCGAAATTCATACGAGAAACTTGCCAATTGTTAAACACCTAACGTCTTAATTTTTTCAACTTTCTTCAAATAGATGAGTAAAGTTGTTTGTGTTTGCAGGTGTTCTGGATAGCAGTTTCCCAGTTCAGTTCCGTCTCACCCCCAACCTGGCAGAGCTGTGCACATCCATTGGGGTGTCAGGACCCCTCACCGCCTCTATGATGGTGTCTGCAAGGTGCCTCAGTAACCCTTCCTTCAAACTAAAAGCTATTCTACAGGTAAAATCTTGAACAAATTACTACCTTAGACCTTCATTAGAGTTCAATACCCAGTTTAAAAATTGTTAAATACTTGTATGGTAACCCAGAGACAAGCTCTCTGCATTATGTCCATCTGCAGTGTAACCCCAGGTCCCCAGCAGCCTCTATTTTCTTGAACGAGACAGAGGAAAGTATTTTCAAAACTCCCACTCGTTGTAGAAGACTGCAAGCAGATCTGAACATTAATGTTACAAACTGTGCACCTGATAAGCTAAGCCAACATCCTCCGTGGAGACTGAATGCCTATTATTGTCGATAACTATGCGAGACACCGGAGAAAAACACCCCCAGACATTGAAGATATTCACTGATGGGTCAAAATCTGAAAATGGAGTAGGGTACGCACATACCTCGGAGCATGGCACGTTTTCTGTTCGAATCCCAGATGATTCTTCTATCTTCACAGCTGAACTAATGGCAATTCGTGACTCTCTAAAATTCTGTATGGAAGAAAATATTTATAACCCTGTCATCTGTCCGGATTTCAGAACTGCGCTCGCTGCCATTCAAAGTATAAACTCGCCGCACCCTGTCGTATGTGAAATCCAGAACTGGCTTATGGAACTCAATAGTGGGCAGAAGACAGTACAGATGTGCTGGGTTCCCAGCATTTAGGCATCCCCCGTAATGAGCTTGCAGACGAGGCTGCAAACAGAGCAACAAATTTGAGAGATATTGAGTATGAAGCTGCCCTGTAGGGACATGTACCCTTAGCTGAAGAGAGCCGTAAGGGATGCTTGGAGCAGGGAATGAAGAGACGTAGTGGGCAACAAACTGAGAGAGATAAGAGAAGATTTGAGGACTTGGCCACAGGTGAGCCTGTGTCGCTTCAGAATTTATCATACACTAACCAACCACAGACATATCATGGAGAGAGAAAGCTCTCCCCTCTGTGCTCGTTGTGCAGAAGATGCGTCTCCCTGGTACCGAGCCAATGAGAATACCCATGTAACCAGTCTTGGGTGAAAACTCTTATACTTTCAATGTTCCCAAGCTCATGGCTTATCTGGAGTCAAAAGGACTTTAGAAGATATGAATAGAATTCATCACGAAATATCCGACTCCTTCCGGACGACGTGGCAGAACCCAAAATAAAATAATAATTGAGTTTCCTAATAATTTTTCTGTATTTTAACCTTCAAATAATAATAGTGTATCTCACCCCAGGCTGTGATTAGGGACGAGATCTTGGCGTGGCACAAGAGACAGGAGAGCAGTGCAGAGATGGGTAAGGTGATGGCACCTCTGGAGGGAGAGGCGCTGGTACTCAGAGTCAACAAAGCAGTCAGTGACATCTGGCAGAGAATACAGGCACTGGCCGCCATTGACCAGACTGAGAGCAAGGTGAGTGATAATAATAATCAGGGCTGTTCAGATACCATAAGTATTACCGATACCATAATTATAACCAATACTTGGCATAGGTAATCAACCGATACACTGATACGTAAAAAATACCCATACTTCGATACCGATACCTAAAAAAAATGGCCGATATAACAACTACCGATGCAGATAGTATTGGACAGACCTGATAGTAGAAATAGTTGACACATTGAGTCTCCTCCTAGTAATAATAATTAGTGTTTTACGTCTGTTGACTATTCATTCAAATTTTCTATGTTATAAACTTTTATAGTACGAAGGGTAGTTTTATTTATTGCTATTTTATAGCAATAAATAATATCACAGTAGAACTCCTCTATAGTGAATAATTTAGGATGTTTTCTTTTGTCTGCCATTAAATGGACATCAGTTTTCTGAAAAAAATGACCATTCATTGCAGATTATATAAAAAGTGTTCCTAACTCTTTCACTGTAGATGATTTCTACTTTATCTTACATGTATATGTTACATACATTTTCTTTTATCTTAGTACACTATTTACTGAAGTTCAGAATTTATTTTCTAATATCAACCTTGTGTCGGATTTATAATTGTTTTTTTTTTCTCTCAGGCTACACAGATGGTTAGGGCTGTGCTGTGTGTGGATAACCTGTGTAGAATGGACCCTGCCTGGCATCCCTGGCTGTAAGGATGCCACTACTGCATCCCTGGCTGTAAGGATGCCACTACTGCATCCCTTGCTGTAAGGATGCCACTACTGCATCCCTTGCTGATAAATGTAGTTTCTCTACTATCGATCCCTTCTAAATTTTAGATTTTGTCAATTTTTCTCAATTTAATGTACAAATAGGCTTAAGTAAGTATCTTATCAAAAGGCGAAATGAAAATATTTAAATATTTCGCTAGTACATCCTTCAGTGATTATAAATACAGAATATCTTTTTCGCAGATTTGATTAGGGTAAGTTCTTAATTATCGGACACGTTAGAAAAAATGATGTAATAAAAATCAAATAATTATCAAAATTAAGAACTTACCCTAGCTAAATTTTTCAATAATTATCTGTATAATGAATTATCATTTTTTTATTCAAGCTACGTATTCCATGAATAAATGATTTTAAATCAATTTTTTCAGTTTTATTCATCCTATAAGATTAACATCACTTTATTTTTCAGATGGGAAATCTTTTTTTTTTAACTATAGTTTTAAAATATAATTCGTGTCAAGAACTTATGTCTGCATCTTTCAAACTTTAAAATTCGGTGAATTCATTGCCTTCTTGCAAGGTAAAACACTTGTCCGTTCAACAAAATTTCCAAATCATTTTTCAATTTAAATAACCGTTTGAATTTAAATTTATTTAATTACAGTTTTCGAGTTTACATATGGAAGAAACTCTTCCACTCTGCAGTCCACACCGCCTATAACCTACACTCTCGCCACCACCTGAGTTAGTCTGTGTTCCACACCGCCTAAAAACTAAATTTATCGCCACCACCTGAGTTAGTCTGCAGTCCACACCGCCTAAAACCTATACTCTCGCCACCACCTGAGTTAGTCTGTATTCCACACCGCCTAAAACCAACACTCTCGCCACCACCTGAGTTAGTCTGCAGTCCACACCGCCTAAAACCTATACTCTCGCCACCACCTGAGTTAGTCTGTATTCCACACCGCCTAAAACCAACACTCTCGCCACCACCTGAGTTAGTCTGCAGTCCACACCGCCTAAAACCAACACTATCGCCACCACCTGAGTTAGTCTGCAGTCCACACCGCCTAAAACCAACACTATCGCCACCACCTGAGTTAGTCTGCAGTCCACACCGCCTAAAACCAACACTCTCGCCACCACCTGAGTTAGTCTGCAGTCCACACCGCCTAAAACCTACACTATCGCCACCACCTGAGTTAGTCTGCAGTCCACACCGCCTAAAACCAACACTCTCGCCACCACCTGAGTTAGTCTGCAGTCCACACCGCCTAAAACCTACACTATCGCCACCACCTGAGTCAAGTCTGCAGTCCACACCGCCTAAAACCAACACTATCGCCACCACCTGAGTTAGTCTGCAGTCCACACCGCCTAAAACCTACACTATCGCCACCACCTGAGTTAGTCTGCAGTCCACACCGCCTAAAACCTACACTATCGCCACCACCTGAGTTAGTCTGCAGTCCACACCGCCTAAAACCTACACTATCGCCACCACCTGAGTTAGTCTGCAGTCCACACCGCCTAAAACCAACACTATCGCCACCACCTGAGTTAGTCTGCAGTCCACACCGCCTAAAACCTACACTATCGCCACCACCTGAGTTAGTCTGCAATTCACACCGCGTAAGAAGTGTCAACTTGGATAATGATGGTCAATTATTATACCATAAATTTATTGTAAAACATAAGCGTCATATATTTGTACTCGGAGACTATAAGCTAATTATTGTGTCAACCACGTTACTTCACACGTTATCCAGTCTTGTGATGTTGACGCCAGATGGGTTGAATAATCTATCTCCTGATAACTGAAAGAGAGATGATGCAAAAATTATTCTTCCATAAAAATGATGAATTGTTTTTAGTTTTCAAACTTAACAAGCTGTCGGCTTCAATAAAAAAATATAATGATCAGCAAATACATATGAAATACCTACCTAATTATTGAAAACTATTATACTCTGATAATTAGATAGGTAGCTATTTCAAATGTATCAACTAAAAGGTTTTTATCGATTCTGAGGAGCCAATCTCAGAACAGGTTCAAAATAGTAAGAAAATATATCCAATTGCTTACCCATATCTTCTCCCACTTGTCACTCAGAGAAGACTTCAGTCCTGTCAGTTGTGCTTTCAGTCTACTAATGTTAGAAGAGTTGCTAGTCGCGTCAGTCCCTCCCAACATCTTGGCACAGTCAACCTTAAGGAACTCTTCCAGTGTGAGGTAGTGGACCTATGGTGACGTTCAGAAGGATGGAGAACATTTAACACATAGATTGGGCGTTTTACTTTTGTTGGAAAAAAAAACGCCTTTTGTAAAGAAGAATTATTTCAACAATAGTCTCAGCCTGATGGATCACTCACCTTGGACTCTTCCTTTTCCTCTTTCGTCAAGACTTCAGTTATGCTGCTCACACAATTATCCACTAACAGTAAGAGAGACTTCAGCTGATACAACTGACAGCTTTGCAGTAGAAATGTTCTTCGAGAATTCAATAGCTCTATTATGTCTATCATCTGAAAGATGGGACTAATGTTAGAAGAAGAAATGTATATATATAGAAAATCCATAATTATTATTAAACGCGGTTTTTGGTTCGCATCCAAGATACCGAAAAATCGTAATATTATTATTTAACTCATTTTTTTAGTTGGTATCCATGATAGGACTGAGCAGGTATCATGGATACTGAGTTAAATAGTAATAGTTCGATTTTTCGAAGTGATCAATAATGTGGACTAGGTTTATTTCTCATCACCTCGACGTTATCCAGCACCTCCAGGTCCTCACACTCTAATACCACTGAGATGCAGAGGAAGGAGAGGGAGGAGGAGAGTTTCCTCGCTCTGGGAGTGGCGGAGAGAATGGTGCTGCAGACGTAACTTGCGTCGTGGTGGGGAAAGGGACGCACATTCTATGGGGAAAAGAAAGCGGTAGATATAATGGAAAAGTATATCGGCATTTCATGAATATTGTGCTTCAAAATAAATATTTATAAATACGTTGAAAGATTTATTAGTATCCGTTAGAATTAATATTAATAAAGTCTATTTAGGGAGCAAAGGGAATTAAGAAAAAGAGACTCAAAGAAGTAGTCAGAAAGGAAAGTGAATCCATGAACCTACCACAAGCTGGAACTACTTATTAATGAAATTACAGATAGGCCCACTCTAATTGCGTCTCACACTTAGGATAATTTAATAAGTGAGGGACATGTCTCGCTCTCATTTCTTCTGGTATAGAAAATATTTTAGGAGCAACAAACATTAGTAAATTGGTTGAAAGTATTTTTACGGTAAGTAACGTTTATTAGCTGCTTACCATAAAATTGTTTTTAATCTATCCCACCTGCACCAGTTATTTACTGTGAAAAACAGCGTAACTGAAAACGACCAACAAAAGTAACTACTGAAATATTTTCTATACCAGAAGAAATAAAAGAGAGACATGTCTCACACTTATTAGATTACCATACATTTGAGACACAATAAGAGCGGGGTGTGCCTGTACAACTTAATAATAATTAGATGATATGACGTCAGTTTACCTCATTTTTTAACTCCGAATAATCTTCCATTGAATTATCTTCACCAACAGTTGCCCAGGGAGAGTAAATGATCTCCACCAAATCTTGTACCTTGGTCTGAAGAAGAAGAAATAACGTTAACTCTCAGAAATAGTACAATAAATGTTTCAGGTATTGTTCATCCATCTCTAATAAGAAAGTAATGTGTTTTTATACATGAATAAGTTTTAATTATCAATAAAATGAGCTCTTCACAACTTCTGTCCTTTATATTACATTTATACACCCGATGCTATAACATAATCGTCACTATTTAAATAACTTTAATTACATGATTTAAATTTGAAGGCACGGACAAGAAATGTTAGTTAAATTACACAAAATGTGATAACATGTTATTAATAATGGATATCTACAGAATAATTTATTAGGTAATTTAACGAATTGGTGATGGATTGCAATGATGTGATAAAAAACTGAAAAAAAATGCAAGACCCAGTCGGTATACCACATCTAGAAACTGAATAACAAGTTAGGGTACACTACCAGTTCCTTAATAATCAATCATGAAGTGTGCAGTACAACAAACTGGCGGATTCAACAGACTACATTACAGTTTCATGTGAAAAATCTATATTGTTTGAGTAATTTCAATGAAAACACGAGTTTTTTCAAAGTTCTCAATACTTCAGTAATACATAGGAAATAAATAACTTCAATTTAATCCGTGTCCGTTTGTAATATACAGGGTGGGGCGTAAGTTTGGAAGCAAATGAAAGTGCATATTATAATCCAACGAAAAATATATTTAATTATTTACAGTTATGATTATTACATAAGGGTTTTAAGAATTCAAAAATCATAAATTTATTCAAAATGTCCCCCCTTGTTTTTAATAACAGCCTCAAATCTCCTCCGAACTCCTACTGCGGCACGCAATTGTTCTTGTGAAATTTCCTTCCAAGATCTCTTGAGCGAACGCTTTAAATCATCCACACTGCGATGGAATTTACCACAGGCCTTTGATTCAACAAGAATGGACCATACCGAAAAGTCCATAGGATTAACATCTGGGGAGCAGAGAGGCCACATTTCTTTGGACCAAAACCGTGGAAGATGGTCATGGCACCAGTTTTGAGTGACATTTGCAGTATGTGAAGTGGCGCAGTCTTGCTGAAATGTCCATAGAGTGTCATTACCGAAGTGATCCTTAGCTGACTCCAACATTGGCGTCAAAATATTCTCAATATAACATTTAGCATTGATTTTGGCGCCTTGTTCCACAAAAATTAAAGGAGATCTCCAAGTTCCTGAAACGGCGGCCCCGACCATTACTGAAGCAGGTTTCATGGTTCTGTGGACAGTTTTTTGGTTGTATGGGATGTCTTTTGCACTTTTACCAATTATTCTGTCATTCCTCCGGTTGTGAGCCATTTCCACTGTGAAAATTTTTTCGTCAGACCGAACAATTTCACCAGCCGTGCCAGACTTCAATTCTCTCAGAAGTGCTTTGCTTCTCTCCAATCTCTTTTTTTTACAGCTTCTGACAGAGTCTGTCTCTTTTGGAGGGTGAAAGAGGACATCTTTAGGTCTTCTTTGACAACTCTTCTCATTGTTCTGGGACTCACATTAGCTGTTTTAGCTAACAATCGTATTGACCTTTTCAGGCTCCTCCTGATCTTCTCTCGGGCACATTTTATCAGTTGTTTGGTGCGTTGTGAGCGTGGTCTACCACTTCTTGGACGATCAGTCAAGTCTCCTCTCTCATTAAAACGCTAACTCATTAAAACACACACTTCCAAACAGTCGATCTCGCTATTGAGAGAGTCTTTGAAATGACGGAATCTGACTTCCCGGCACGGCGTAGAGCAATAATGGCTTCTCTTTTGTCTGACATTTTTGAATTGACTAAATTTTTGTAAAAAATAACACTGCCACGTCATAATGTAGTGTCTCTACTATAGGTCAAACCCTATCACCTACTTAGGAACTTATTTTTAAGAATTATATTAATGTTTGAAAAATTGCTTCCAAACTTACGCCTCACCCTGTAGATACAGGTGATTTATAATTCATATTGTGCCTCTAATAAATTAAAAAATAATTATATTGAGTATAAATATATTAATTAACTATTTTTAGGGAATTACCCCTAATTTATTTTATAGATGAAATAAATTTAAAAATTGAATAAAAACAGGGAAATTCAAATAAATATATTCCCATGCGTATCATAGTTACATTCTTCATGTTTAATACCCGTCGTGCAAAAGCGGACACCACAAAAAAAACTATGGTTCTCTTAAGCCCCGTCTAGACGGCCAAATTTTTCAGAGAAGTGACAAACTTAATGACAATAACTTCCTAGCGTCAGCAAACCGTCAAACTTTTCATCAGTTTTTTTATTCCAACATGTTGGATATCGTCAGCAAAAAGTTTGTTGTTGTTGTTTAACCTCCCCAACATCCTCGCCGGGACGGAGGGGCGGCACAGCCAGGGGCGCCCGGGTTTCAGCCACCCGAGGCACTGTGTGGGAGTGTGTGGGCCTAAGGGAAACCCACATCACTCAGGAAGTTAATAACTGCCTGAGGATGGGTCCAAAGGTGCTCCAGTGAGTGAATGTTGTGTGTAGTCCTGTGTTGGTGTAGTGACGGACATTGTGTGAGAATGTGAGAGATTGTGCCCTGGTCGGCTTGGCAACAAGCACTATGCTTCAAAAAGTAATGTTACCCACCCGCCCAGTAGATAGGATTATACTGCGTCGCCTGCACAAAACATGCACTCGAAAGCTCCTCACACCTCCCTTCACCCCGGCAATGGTTACTGAGGCCATCCGGGTTTCCAAGAACACTTCCTCCACAGGTCCTGATGGCATATCAAACAAACATCTAAAACATCTAGGGCCACTTGCCATCAGAGCCTTCACAGACATCTTCAATTTCTCACTACAGAACAATAGTATACCCAACACCTGGAAACTTGCCAAAATCATCCCGATCCTGAAGCCCAACAAACCCCCCACAGAACTGGCCTCATACAGACCTTTATCACTCCTCTCCACCCCATCCAAAATACTCGAGAGGCTAGTTCTAAACAACATTTCACCACACATCCCACTATCTCCCTCACAACACGGCTTCAGATCCCAACACTCCACATTTACTCTTCTTACCCACCTCTCACAGACAACACTCGAAGGCTTGAACTCCAACAAACCTGCGGATAGGACAATTATAGCTGCCATAGACATTAGTAAAGCCTTCGACACGGTACCCAGACACCTACTAATTAACAAAATACTCAACACACACATCCACAAAATGGCTTGCCAATTATCTCTCAGGCCGCTCTGGCAAAACACTATACAACGGCAAGTCCTCCAGAACACTTCACTACACTGACAGGGTACCGCAGGGCTTCGTACTCTCACCTACACTCTTCAACCTATACCTTTACGACCTCCCTACGCCAACACGCACCTCGGTTTACACTCTTTCATACGCAGATGATGTCACCATCATCTCACAACATCCCAAACACGAGACCGCCGCCAACAATTTACAAACATACATCCACTCACTAGAAGACTGGCTAGAAACAAACAGATTAAAGGTCTCCGCAAACAAATCTTCTGTCACCTTAGTTACACCCTACACCCTTGAATACAGAACCCATCCAAACATTACACTCAACAACACTCCCCTTCCCATTAACAACACGCCGAAAATCCTTGGAGTTACACTCGACCGCGGCTGGACGTTCAAACACCACATAACCGACATTAACAACAGAGCCAAACAAAGACTGAACGTCCTCCGCGCACTCACTCACACAACTTACGGACATTCCAAGGAAGACATAACAACACTCTACAAACAGTTCATCAGACCCATCCTCACCTATGCCCACACAGCCTGGTCACCTGACATATCCAACACCCACCTACAGACACTCCAAAAAACACAAAACACCGCACTCCGCATTGCCACCGGTTGTACACAAACAACACGCACACACCACCTACACACAGAAACACGAGTCCTACCTCTCACCTCACACATGGACATGAGGGGCACACATTTTTACACTTCTACACTAGACCCCTCACATCCCCTACACTACATGCAAACTGAGAAGAGGACACCACGCACACTACACATCACCCCCTCCACACACTACAGACACCTCTACACCACTCTCCCTCCCACACCCGACAACACTTCTCTTCACAAACACATACACACCACTTTCACACAAAGAGCTCTAGCTTCCTCCCTCCCTAACAAACTCCTTGGGTCTAGGCCTCCTGCCATCGACCCTAGTGAGTCGGCCATGTCTCGTCGTGATAGGGTCACCCTATCACGTCTGAGATGTGGCCACCATCCTTCTCTTCCTTACTACATGCACAGGATTGGGAGATCGGACTCTGATCGGTGCAAAAAGTTTGTCAAACTATTTGCTGATGATAAAGTTTGAAGTACAAACTGACTTTCCGGCAATAATATTTTTTTATTTGCGCGTCATTTTAGTTTATTACAGCTAGGTACACCTACAAAAACCTCATTTTTTTCAAACTTAGTTAGTATCTATCTAGTTACAATGGCTGACGACAGAATCTTTAATACTTGGTTGCATCAGATCTAAGTTATAGGTAGGCTACCTACGTTGTGAATTGTTTTCTATAATCTATTTCTGACTATCCTTTTCAAGACGATATTTTGTCATTAAAAACAAATTATTTTTTCTGGTTTCTTACTGTTCTAAATTTAAAAAAGTAAAACAGAGAAAGAAAAGACGAGGAAACATGTAAAAACTATCCCATTAGAGAAACTTATATGTTCTGAAACGGTTGTGTTATGTGGAATAGTGGATTTTATTAGCTACATAGGTAGCAATATATAAACTTTAAATTAATTTTTATTTTAATACAAATTTCAACTTATCCATAGCTATGCATTTTAATATAACTTTATTTCAGAGGTAGTATTTTAATTATTTATTTACAATGTCCTACCATAACAATACATACCAAGTTATATAATTTTTATTTTCACGATATATAACATTAATTTTGACGAAACTGACGCCAGTGAACCTCAAACTTCTGGCGAGAAAATTTGACCGTGTAGACACTCCTTGAAAACTGACGATAAGTTTGTCATTTAGTTTGTCACTTCTCTAAAAAAATTTGACCGTCTGGACAGGGCTTTATACCTCCCAAGTTCTTTAGCTAAATATAGAAGAGTCCTCCCTACTGCAGGACCCGTTACAATTTTTACCCTCTTGTTAGAAGTTAATCTTAAATTTTTTGGCCTTTTCACTGAGCTGCAATAAAGCGATGGACAGTTAAAATAACTTCAAAATACATAAACGTTCATAACTTTCCAAATTTCTCATGGATTCGAAAAATATTTCAGCAAGATACTAACATAGAAGCAATCTTCCAGTGACCAAAGTTTCACTACTGTACGATTAATATTATTGAAATTATTAACAAAATAGTGATCTTCAATAAAGCGATGGACAGAGTTTAGTAATATTAATGATATTGGCGAGGGACTGAATAACTCACATTAAAGTTGGGGTAGAGTTCCAGGGCGTGACAAACTGCATCCCCTACTATAGTTTGCAGGGAGCACTGTACAACCTTAGGGTCCTGTGACAAGAGCACCAGCCACCTGATGTGATTGTCCAGTGAGAGTGCTAGGTTATTTCTCTGGAAAATAATTACACATTTTAGAAAAGGGAAATTAGTCAATTTTTATCATGCCGGAAACACTCTAAATAGCATTTTTATGACCGCGGCATGAAAAACGTCCCGTGTGAAATAGACCCAAGTGTCAGAATTTGTATACATTATAGCTACATCTGTTTTAATTTACATCTCCATTCAAGAGAGATACGAACACAAGGGACTTGGTAAAAGTAATAAAATAGGAAAAAAGAGACACACCTGCATGTCAGTGTCGTTAGAAGTCTCAGCAGCTCTAGCGAGACTGTTGCAGATGATAGTGAGGAGCCTGTGGAGTACCTTCATCTGTTCTATCCCTTCCACAACGGAGTTGGGGGCCTTGTTGTGGTGGAGTTCTCCCACTTTCCACTTCTCCAGAATGGAGGGGGGGAAACAGGACACATCGCAACCTGACAGAGAAGTACTTCTAAAGATTAAAAGGGTAGAAGTGCAACAGGGTAATTATGAATTATTGGTTGGTTTCACATCTTCGGTCATGTAAGAAAAGAGTCAAAAGACTATGTGATAATAGCTTAATTTATAATTTAATTGCTATCCATGATACATGCAGGTATCATAGATACTAATTAAAATAAGAAATAGATAGCTTATAATTATTATAGTTTTTTCTTACATGACCAAAGATGTGAAATCAACCAATAATTCATAACTCACCCTACCACTACTCTGAAAATGGATGAATCGTCAAAAATCAATCTAACCTTTAAAATTATCTGGGTAGATTTTATGTTTAAAAGTAAATTTTAATTCATTTCATAACTGTAGAGCAGAGCTTTAAGTTTTAAACAGTGGCTCAGGAGCTGGAGCGTTCATTTACATTCTATATATAGCAGGAGCCAACCTATTTATAGTCAGATCCCCAGCTCTAAATAAAATATCACCAACATTCAAAGTAGCTAATTATAATAGTTAGCTATCTCACCAATATTCACAAGGGCAAGAGGTATTTCACTGAGGCACTGCAGCAGCACCTGGCGTGGGTAACAGGTGGTGTTAACGTGAAACAAAATCAACTGGTAGGAAGACTCGACTAGCAACTCGTGAGATAATTTAGTGGCTTCTCTTTTGTGAGGAGAAGCTGCTATGAACCTAATCAGATAGGGAAGTAAAGGTTCAAGCACTGAGAATTCTATTTCAGAGTCCATGAAAGTTCTGTCGAGTATAGATTGCTGCACTTCCTTTTCGGAAAGAGATGCAAGATAAACAGCCGTGTTGTGCCCCGTGATGTCACCTCTCTTGACTTTTACAGACTCTGGCGTGAAAGGCCACCGTATTTTACTGAGGGTGTAGAGAGGGTGGCACGATAGGGAGTGAATATTATCAATGCCAGGAGGTAGAATAGGTATCTTCTCTTCCTCCTCGACTAACTCTTCAGTTTCCTGATCATCATCGAAGCCAAGGTTGAATAGAAGTTTTTCATCATCGACTTCCTTCAGCATCTTAGAGCGCTTTTTGGTTTCTTCATCTTCCTTTAGGAGTTTTTTTATTAGTTTGTCTGACTGAGGTTTCCTGCTGACTCTTTTTTTATCAGGGCTGATGGGAATACTTTCTCCGTACTTGCTTCTGTCGAAGGTCAGGCTCACTGCGGGTGATTTCATTTCCTCGTCACTAGACTCGCTCTGGGGTAATTCTCGCTCCATCTCATTCAGTGAATATAACGAGAAATTCTTGGATGAACTTGAAGTAGTTTTCCTGTGCTTCATCTCTTTTATTCTAGAAGGTTTCATTTTATGCTCGGCTTTAGTTTTCACAGCAGGTTTTTTAGGTTTTGGGACGGCAGGTTTAGAATCTGACATATCGGCAGACAAGAGAGCATCTGCAAAACTTTTAGACTTCTTGGAAGACATAATGAACTCTTCCAAATTTATTAACTTTTCTGAAAATAAATAAGAACCTAATTAAAACCTCAATAATCTCAATTAATAAGATACCTTAATGGAATTTTTGATAATTAATTTAATTTAGTAGGTAGCTATCTAACACCTTCTTCAGAACCAAAGGTCAAAGTAGCTACAACGAATTGGAAGAAGTAGTCAGAAAGGAAAGTGGCTCAATGAACAAAGTCACCTACCACCAGTTGGTGAAACACTTGCATGCATATCTTTCGTAACCATGATACCACATTGAAATAATTAATCTTTATTGATTTCTTTCGTAACTATACTAGCTAGCAACCACATGAAGTAGTATCTTGAATTCTAAATAATTTAATATTTAATTTAGTATTTGTTTAAGGTCTGCTCCGCCCATATCGTTGATCAATATCACTAATATCGGAAGAAAATTATATATAAGGGACTAGAATGGAAGAAACCGTCAAAAAGGAAATTATGACCATCATCAGTGACAATGCTCATTGATGCAGAAAACCTACTTCATTACGAGGGCTTATATTTTGTGTTTGGTAGACTAGAAGGGCTTAATTTACTATCACCTCTTCATTTTCCTCTTCCATCTGTGAGTGCAGTACTTACCAAGGAACGTGACGAAAAGGGACACAAGCACCGGTGGCTGCACTTACGGATGGAATAGGAAAAGGTGATAGTAAATGAAGCCTACGAGTATACCTAACACAAAAATCTAAGACCTCGTAGTTAAAGAGCATAACCTTAGCGCTATCCTATAAAACTGCAAGTAGCGTTTAAAATTATAATTTGAGAAATATGGTAAAAACATAATCCATATAACAACAGATCGAGGCCCAAGGGACGCTAACCTCTTCTCTCAAATTCACCACAAACATCTTCAGGATAGAGCCCCTGGGGGCAAGATTTTGGGCTCTAAGAAATTTCAGTCTCAGAAAACTGTCTCAGTTTATAATGGTGTTATTTAGAGAACAATAGACAAAGTTGAAATTATAAATGCTAAAATGTGTAGTTTATTTATGAAAATCGGATAACATCATTACACATTGCAAAATGATACGTAACATTAGTAATTTTGACTTGTGTGACATTTATTTTACATGAGATTTGAGCAGAAAATTCGGGCTCATAAATTATGGTCTCGGGTATAAATAGAACTTCTGAATTAGATGTATCGGGGGCGTGCCGCCCCCCTTCCAGGTCATTAAACAATCATGAAGTGTGCAGTACAACAAACTAGCAGATACAGCAAACTACATAACGGTCATATGTGTCGAGAGGTCATTTATAATTCGGAAACCAAAATTTCCAAGACCGGCCACCAGGATTCTGTTACATTCATAGAGATGTTTTAGATAGAGCCCCTGTATGTGTATAAATGAGATTTGTAGACTAGGAAAGAGCTAAGGACCCGAGGTTTGCCAGGACCCCTACTACTGACAGGGTAGAACCTTGCTTAGGACACCCTACCATGTAGCCCCTGGGATTGAAAAGGTTGAAAATGAAAGAAAAAAATGATTGGTTAAGTTTATTAAAATCGCATAGCTAGAGAGTTCAAGAGTTTTCTATTTAGGTAGATTTATTGGAATACGATAGCTAGCTATAATAAGAGTACCTAGGTAAAAAGATCATCACACTAAAACAGGCATGCTGTGTTTAGAACTAGTTAGCACACGCTACATGTACATCAAACGAAATGGCATCTTAGAAAATTATAAATAACTAACTATACATACGAAAAGGTCACAAATATACATAACAGATATCAGCACCATAAAACAATTAAAAAAACTTACATGATTTGAAAAAAAAAATGAATAGATAAATCTGTATATATTTAAATCACGTTGTACATAAACGGTTACATAATTTGAAAGAGAATCGGGTAATAAATTGTAAAAAATAAATTCATGAAAAAAGGATATTTCTTTCGATTTCTTTCTATTTCAAAAAAAAAATCCTACTCATATTAGTAAAAATAACTTATTGAGAAAAAAATGAAAAAGTACAATAAAATCCTCCCCCTCATCTATGGTAAATTCAGAGGTTTCACATTTTCGAAAATAAGAATTTAAATATATACTTTTCTCTTATCAGATCGAACATATGAAACCGTACGATAACTCAGAATTTACACAGAAAAATTGAAAAAAAAACTGAACGAAAAATCATCTCATTAAAAAAACTTCAATTGGTGAAATAATTCATAGAATAAAAAGTACTCAGAAGCTAAGGTGTCTTAGAAAATAACTAATTTACATCTGGCATCATAATAAAAACATATCACTATAGAAATTTAACGAACAAAAGAAAAGCGTCTGAATGAAATCACACAAGTTGTACTTTATGGATAAAACTCAATGGAGAAAAAGATTAGGGTAACTATTAATTACCAGATACTGCTAATTTAAATTTAAAATAGTTTATTAATAAAAATAGTTTCCTCTCCAAAATTAATTTATATTTTAATGCGTTTTTCTTAACATAATTTTGGATACAGTGTTCGAGTATCTGGTAACTGACACTTTACCCTACATACAAAGACACACCTCCATTCTCAATTATTCACCACCTACTATCAACACAGAGTTTGTACATTTCAATTGATATTAATTGCCTTCAAATAACTTAAGCTAATTATGCAACAAAAACATCTACACGTTCATTCCTACTAACAAAAGAAAGAACTAAATTAAATAATAGGAAGAAAGAAAGATGGCGTCATTTTATCACTAGCTAGCTGCCTCAAATCTTTTTTCAGAATTACTTCATAATTTAACAAGCTGTAGTAATTTGTTTGCTGGGATATCTGATGAGAATTGAAATTTGTTGATTCTACTCGCTATGTTGGTAGATTCAACCCACTAGATTGGTAGATTCTACTCGCTATGTTGGTAGATTCAACCCACTAGATTGGTAGATTCTACTCGCTATGTTGATAGATTCAACCCACTAGATTGGTAGATTCAACCCACTAGATTGGTAGATTCAACCCACTAGATTGGTAGATTCAACCCACTAGATTGGTAGATTCAACCCACTAGATAGGTAGATTCAACCCACTAGATTGGTAGATTCAACCCACTAGTTGGTAGATTCAACCCACTAGGGCGGTTACATCTTACCCACTTAGAAATTAACCTTGCGAGTAACAGCGACTCCTTTATTTGTCATGTGAAATCACGACATTTCTCACAAGGAATCTAAGAGCTCGTTTGGCAGCTGTACTTTTTGCTATCCTGTAGTTACGGCCCACACCTGAGAATTTACCCTTGCCGAAAATCTCCACTGTAACACGCACCTGAAAACATAACATGACTTTAATAACAGTAAGTTTAAATATTAAAGAGCTAAGTATTTATGTTCAATATTGAGCCAATTGCAATGATAGCTATATTATAAAAAAAGGATCATAATCTGAGAAATTAAAAATTTCAAAAACAAATTTTACTAGCAGCAAATAAAAAATAATAGCTACTTTCAATTCCAACTGACGAAAATAAGAAAAGATAACTGATTTTACCTTGCCATCCACAAGTCTCTCAGGACGTCCAAACTTAGCAGTCTCAGGTTCCATTTCTAGGAGCTCTCTAATAGGACTCTTGGGAACCACAGCCGTGAACTGAGCAATGGACTCCCGCATGATGGGGTAGTACACCGACCACACGGCATCCAGAGAGAAGCCGGAGTCGAGGTAGATGGCACCCGCCACACTTTCAAACACGTCACCCAAGGCTTTGGGCACCTCAATGTCCTCTGCAACCTCCGCTTCAGCCTCTCCTTCCAAGAGGTAATAGTCATCATCTATCTTGTGGTTGTTTTCAACCTGGCTCTTGACGAAGCCTCTTATCACACTGTCCAAGCCTGGCGAGAAATGGCGGAAATATTTGTGGAACTGGTTCTTGACGGCTAATGTTGCAAAGATTGTGTTGTTGACCAGGGCTGAGCGGAGATCTGTTAGAGCACCTGGTGAATGCTGACGACAGTCTTCATACAGATGTCTGGTGATTAGGTAATCTGTTGAATAGAAACGGAATGAATGAGTCAATCAGCAAGAGCTTAAAAGTTTGAAATTTTTTCAATGAATTAGAAAAAATCAGTATAGTCATAATAGTTAGTCATCACTTTACAATTACATTTGAAGAGAAACAGGAAGCAATTGAGAATTATAATATAATATTGGTAAGAAGTATACACGAAGGGTTTTTAAGTCTTACCACCAGACTTTTAGCTAAGCTCCTCCTAATTTTTCCACGAGAAAATAAGAAAAAACTATATGAATATTGTTTATTTTAGTTGGTATCCATGATACCTGCAGGTATCATATTCATATAGTTTTTTCTTATATTCTCGTGGAAAAAGTAGGAGGAGCTTAGCAAAAAGTCTGGTGGAAAGACTTAAAAACCCTTCGTGTGTACGGCCCTTTAGTCACAACTCATGAAAGTAGGTACAAACCTAACACTGCGTCCCCTAAGAACTCCAGTCTCTGATAGCAATCTGTCAGTCTGTTGTAACAGAAGGAGGCGTGTGTGAAGGCCTGCAGAAGGTAACTCTTGTCCTTGAAGGTATAGCCAATTGCTTCCTCTAGTTTGTTGTAACCGCTGAGAAGCAGACGCAACTCACTATTAGCGTCAGGCAGACTTACTGGGATGTCTTCCAATGTAGATGAGGGGAAAAGAGATGAGAGTGTTGAATCAGCAAAAGTATTCAGGTTCTTCTGGACAACATTAGAGGGAAGGACATATTCCGGCTGATGTAAAGGAGAAAACGGAATATCAATCTGCTTGAAGGTTACTTTAGTTTTGCTTTCAGAGTAGACGGTAGGTAGGACTTTAATGCCAAGCCAAGACATGAAGAGTAGAGCGCCCTTAGGCCCACATGTGGTGAGGTAAGCACCTATCAGCGCCTCAACGGAATCAGCAATGCTCTTGTCAGGTATACTGTGTTGGGTCAGGAGGTTGTAAGGGATGAAAATAGGAGTCTCTTCATTTGGCATCTCTTCAAATTCTGGGGATTCTTCATCACAACGAGAACTTCTGATCATTTTAGTTTTTTCTGTGACTAGAGACTTGATTTGTTCACTGGACATCTCGTGCAGGTTTGGTAGCTCAGCCATGTTCCAGTGTACAGTTGGTACTCCTGAGGCTATAAGCGCCTCTTCTAGTTCCACAGGAACATAGTAACTTGGAGGCAGCCAATTGTCATGGGGCTCAAACTTGGTAGCGACCATGTACTCACCAAGGCGTTTGTGCCTGCCTAGGCGATACAGGTTGAGATTGCTAACTTGCTTGCTCCTCAGGTAACTCAGTTTACCTTCGTGTTGGTGAGGGTAAGTGCAGTAGAGGTAAGTAGTGATGGCATATTTCAAATACGAATCTCCAATAGTCTCCAACCTCTCAAGGTTAATTCCGTCATTGGCATTTGACATTGTGAGTGCTTGCAGAATTATGCTGGGAGGAGGACCATCGTGATCGGAAAGTTGTGGCTGCTCGTCAAAACTGAAAAGCACTTTGTCATCGCCAACAGGATAGAGAGTTGATACGGTGTTGATAGAGCTGTGCATGAGAGTATCCAATGTCTGCTGCTTCTCAATAGTACTGTAATCCACCTGGAAGTCTTCCCTAGGAAGTGGGTTCAGATTCATAGTCACTTCCATATCTGTATTCTGATTATCTTGAGTCCAGATGCCTCTAACAGATTTCTCAAACTTGAGATCCTCGTCTTCTTTGGTGAATACTTCTTCAGAGTACAATTCCTTACATTTCTTCTCCATTATTTCAGTACACTTGCTCTCTAAACTCTCCAATTCTTCAGTATTCACATCTCCAGTCATGAGATCAAGCTGCTTCTCAACAACTTTAGCTTTTCTCCTGAATTCTGATTGCTTAACTTTACAAGTTTCAATTTCCTCTTCCTCTGCTACATCAGACTCATTACCCGAAGAGCAGAAGTCATCATCGAGATTATTATAATCCTCATAGTTGCTATCGTTCTCATAGTCATTGTAAAGTTCTCCTCCATGATACTCATTGAAGGTTGAAGGTGAGCAGACTCTAACCACAGAGCCACCTGACTGCTTCGAGTAGCTACTCTTTTCTTTCTTAACAGTCTTAAACTCCCTCTTCTGTGTGGTCTTTTTCTTGGTCTCCTTGGGGGGAGACTTCTCCTCGAATATCCCGGTGCCCCAATCTGGCCCCAACTCAGCCTTATCCTCCCCCCCACCTTCCCCTCTATCTAACTCCACAATATTAGCTTCATTGAGCAGCGTCAGATTTTCAGGCCAGTGACTCATGTCCATCTCTTCCTCCGACTCTCCACCATCCATTTCTTCAAAGAACTTCTCCTCCGTCTCCTTGGAGAAGAGATCATTGTCCCATGTGCCTATTTCCATCTTGCACCGACTGGAACTGTTGTGTCCTGCCACTTCTTCATCCAGTTCATCATCAGAGAAACTGTCTCTTCTTCTCTCCTTCCTCCCTTTGTTTTTACTCTCCTTCTTATCCACTTCTTCTTCTTCTTCCTTCTCCTTTGTTTCCTCTAATTCAGCAATGCTCGCTTTCTTGAAAACGTCAGCAAGTGTCCAACCAAAATCTAGAGCTGGCCATACGTGATCTAAGAAGAGATTTAAATATAATCAACGGAAGAGAATACATTGACAATCATATAGTTAAGAAAAAAGTCCAATAGCACGATTTTAATATATAAATTGTATCGTCAGTTTATTATTACTTATTATCTATATAGTATAGACGAACCTCGAGGCAGAGCTGTTTTTCCAAGTCCTATTTCCCTGGCTACAGTCATGCGTAGCTCATCGGCCAGAAGTAAACTGTTAACTCTGGATTGGGACAAATATAGAATCATTAATTAGGTGAACAGCCTACAAAATGAAAAACAGTAAAGATAAGTAGGTAACACCTAATTAAATACGAGGCAATGAAATAGGCCCCAAACACCAACCTGTAGAGGATGGTGGGGAGGCACACCGCCTTCCTCCAGAGAGAGGCGGGGAAGGGGTGAATGGCACAGAGCTCAGGCACGAGTATCTGCTTTTGCTGCAGGTTCTCTCTCTTTGCTTTCTTGGTTTGCTCTGAGGTGGTGGGGAGAGCAACGCCCTTCCTGAAGGAGGAGAAAGAGTCAGGAATGAGTGACGGTAATGATTTTTTCTAGAACGAAAATAATCATCTAGCTAGGATAAATTACGAATTATCGGACAGTTTCACTTCGTTAGTCATATAAGAAAAACTATATTGTAATCGTCATTTTATTTTTATTGTTATCCATGATACCTGCAGGTATCATGGATACCAACTAAAATAAAAAATAAAATAACGATTACAATATCGTTTTTCTTTGTTGACTAAAGAAGTGAAACTGACCGATAATTCGTAATTTACCCTATACCTAACAATTTGAAAAGTTTTCAACCCATAAAACTGTTGACTCCCCCCTTACCTGTTGACGTGTCTTGGAGTGAGTAAGTTCAATCGTGCAGAAGTGTGATCTACATCCAGTAGGGGCTGATTGAGGTTCACTATTTGCAGTTCATATTTGCTGAGGTAGTACTTCTCAAAGGTTTCAAAGCCGGCATCGGGAAAGTCACTTTGAGGATGCAGGTCCTCACAAATCTCAGCCACATAGAAATACTGAAAGAGATATTTAAATATTTTTAATAAATTCACTGACAGTAGCTATATAGACATGATTGGCAAATATTAATAGAACAAAAAGACGGAACAAGATAGCTACTTACTGAAATTGATTTCAGTCTGAATGCAAATTTATCATTTTAAATTAAAAAATTAGTTATATTATCTTGGGAGTTTTTTCGATGAACTAATATGAGAAATAACATTTATCAATGATAATAAGGTTTGCACAAATAAATAAAATAAATTACTTTACTTCAACTCTTGACATTAGGATACTACCCAATAGCTAATATTATCAAAAAATAATAATAATAATGAAGTATGGTTACTAACCTGAGGCTGGTCAATGTTCCTGTACCAGGGCATCACCACCGCATCTTCATACAACTTCTTCTCAAAGACAAACGTCTCCTGGTCAGGTTTGATGATGGTACCATCAAGCAAAGAGGTTTTGGCGATGACATCAACAAATGGCCAGTCTATGTTGATGACCCCAGTGTTGGTGATTAGAGGAACAACAAAAAAGCTCTCGTTAGCCTTCAGGGGGTCAAATTTGATAGGGTACTTCTCCAACCTTAGGACATTGGTGAAGGTGTACTGGTGGAATGTGTTGAGTGACTCCAGTTGCGTTTGGTTGAGATTGAGAGCCTCCCTCTCTAGAGAAGTGCATACCCTAGTCAGATGCACCATCACTTCGCCAGATCTGGTGAACACAGGGAATGCACTCGTCTCTGGTATCTCATGCGATGTTAGAATGCCAAAGTTCCTGTTAGAGAGTTCTGGGCGGTAAATCTTCCTCCCCCGGGTGTTCTGCTGGTCAGGTATGGCACAACGGAGCTCCATTTTGATCATAAAGAGCCTCAGTACAGCAGAGTTGTCCCCTTCCTCTAGGGCAGGTATGGAGCCACCTAACAAGCTCTTTGCTATCTTTTTGTAGTAATACTGACGGCGTTTAGTTGTACCAGGACGTGGGAAGGCATCAGGTTCCAAGTCACTTTCAGGAGGTGGACAGAGGTGGTGCTCCAGTTGGATGCTCTCCTTTCCTACAGGCATCAGGTTATCATCAAGCTCAGTGATTTGATGTAGAACTATACAGGATAGGAAAGCTGCCGACTGTTTAGCCAAATCAGGTGTAGTTTGCCATGGCCCTATGATTATATCCTTCAGCGGAGAGTTGATAGGGAGGCCCAGAACACAGCAGTGGAGTCCATCCTTCTCTTTGAGCTGCCACTGCACTGTGAGTCTAGTGAATGTGTCACTGGGCAGCTTAGCACAGTACTTGTTCAGGAGCTGCATCGCTTCACTCTGATAGAGGCGAGTGCTGCTTCCTATGATGTACACAGGCACTCCTGCCTCATCTAGCTGCAGAGAGGCATTCTGTAGATGGAAGTGCCTCATTCTACTCCCCAGCTCATTCTCCCCAGCAGGTGGGTGCTGGTAATGTAGCATCACTTCGTCACCAGTCTTACCAACATTATTCTCCAGTAGCACTTTACTGTAGGCTTCATAAGAAGAAAGTTTCTGTACCAAGTCCTTAGTTTTATCATTATTTACAAGGTGGAGGAGGTGGGACGATTTAGACGGTCTTGCTCTGCCCAGACTGTGGACGTACGATTGATAGCTGTCAGCGCAGTCAAACCTGTAAAAAATGTAATTAATTGAGAAAAAGAAAGATGATAGAAATTAAAAAAAGCTAGTTAGATTTTAGTTGAATTCTTTTTGAAATAATATTTACAATCTATGTGATGACTAAGTTAGCTACAGTGCCTACCTTATGACTAAGTCAAAGTGCCTACCTTATGACTGAGTTACACTGCCTACCTTATGACTGAGTTACACTGCCTACCTTATGACTGAGTTACACTGCCTACCTTATGACTGAGTTACACTGCCTACCTTATGACTGAGTTACACTGCCTACCTTATGACTAAGTTACACTGCCTACCTTATGACTAAGTTACACTGCCTACCTTATGACTAAGTTAAACAGCCTACCTTATGACTAAGTTACACTGCCTACCTTATGACTGAGTTACACTGCCTACCTTATGACTGAGTTACACTGCCTACCTTATGACTGAGTTACACTGCCTACCTTATGACTGAGTTACACTGCCTACCTTATGACTAAGTTACACTGCCTACCTTATGACTAAGTTACACTGCCTACCTTATGACTAAGTTACACTGCCTACCTTAAGACTGAGTTACACTGCCTACCTTAAGACTAAGTTACACTGCCTACCTTAAGACTAAGTTACACTGCCTACCTTATGACTGAGTTACAGTGCCTGCCTTACATACTAGTTACATACCTTATGACTAGGTTGCAGAGAGGCACGTCTATCCCTTCCTCCAGTACTTTTGTAGTCACCAACATGTTACATTCGAGGTGTCTGAATCTCCTCAGTACCTCCTCCTGCTTTTTGCTTTCAACCTCAATAACTGTGAAGCAATTTGGAGTCAATGTTGGTCAAAAAATTATAAGTATTCATTTAAATAAATTGATTTAGTAAGGTATTTAAAGTCTGCTTCGGAACCAAAAAGCCATATAGCTACTTACATATATAAAATTAGGAATGGCTATTATTTAACAATGCTTGGAAGAACAGTACAATCAAGTTTAGTTCGGTAACAATTTCTAACCTCTGTCTTCTATAGTTTCATCGTCTGTTTTGATCTCCACCGTGTACTGGGGGAACACCCAGGCAAAGTCACCCCCAATGTCACTTAGCTCCTGGGGGAAGAAGGGAGGAATTGAAGACACTCTTTGATGTTATTTGCAACATGTTAAGATATCAACAAAATAGGGTAAATTCTAAACTACCGAGTTATCGAACAGTTGTCCATTTTCAATTATGTTAGAAAAATTTAGCATTTTCTTAATTGGTAGCTATCCATAATCATTAGAATAATAATTTGAAAATTCTAACTAGCTATATTTATTTTCTTATAGCTATTATTGATAATGTGGAACCGATAGATAACAACACTGAGCTAACCCTATAACTCGATGTTACAAGAAACTGTCAATAGAGAAATAAGTAACCATGGGCCACACTATGAAAATATACTCAGTAATGTCACTAACCTTGAGCAGCCTGTAGAGTATTTTAGCAGTGGTGTTGTTGCCAACGAATATCAGACCACAAACAGAGTCAGGGTCTTCTGGATTGTGAACCTTCACCTGAAACAGAGACAGGGTGAGATGATATTTCCAAATTACAACAGTTTGGGGGCTTAATGGATCCAAATAACACTTCAAAAAGTTAAAATTATGAATACTAAAATGTGTAATGTATTTAATAAATGCAGATAACATCATCAACTCTTGTGAAATGATACACTTTACGGAACAATTAGTAATTTTGATGTATTTTGACATTTATTTAAAATGATATTAGAGCGGAAAATTCGGTTCCTGAAAATATAAAAACTTTTCAGTTAGATGAAACGGGAGGGTCCCACCCCCCGAACCCCCATGCCAGATCATAAAACAATCATGTAGTGTGCAGTACAACAAACTAGCTGATACAACAAACTACATAACTGCCATTTATGATGAGGGTTTAAAATTATTCTTCATCCATTCTGTGACCGAAAGTTCAGAGACCGAATTTTTCGGCCACCACTAGGTAGGTACATACCTTCTCTCTAACTTCAATGTCAAACTTCTTTCTCCTCCTGCCAGCTTTCCTGAACATATTGTAGATATCCTGAGCATCAGGACCTTGAGTAGGACATCCTGCTGGGTGAGAACCCTCTTCAGCAGCTGGAGGAGAACCCTCTTCAGCAGCTGGAGGAGAACCCTCTTCAGCAGCTGGAGGAGAACCCTCTTCAGCTGCTGGAGGAGAACCCTCTTCAGCAGCTGGAGGAGAACCCTCTTCAGCAGCTGGAGGAGAACCCTCTTCAGCAGCTGGAGGAGAACCCTCTTCAGCAGCTGGAGGAGAACCCTCTTCAGCAGCTGGGGGAGAACCCTCTTCAGCAGCTGGAGGAAAACCCTCTTCAGCAGCTGGAGGAGAACCCTCTTCAGCAGCTGGAGGAGAACCCTCTTCAGCAGCTGGAGGAGAACCCTCTTCAGCAGCTGGAGGAGAACCCTCTTCAGCAGCTGGAGGAGAACCTTCTTCAACAGCTGGAGGAGAACCTTCTTCAACAGCTGGAAGAGAACCTTCTTCACCAGCTGGAAGAGAACCCTCTTCAACAGCTGGAAGAGAACCTTCTTCAACAGCTGGAAGAGAACCTTCTTCAACAGCTGGAAGAGAACCTTCATCACCAGCTGAGGGAGAACCTTCTTCAGTTGCTACTGACAAAACTTCTTCAGCAGCTAATGGTAAATCTTCTTCAGCAGCTGGTGGTAAAACTACCCCTGCTTTAGTTTCTCCCTTTACAGATCTGTCATCTTCAATACATTCATTGGAGTAAGCTTTAGATTTCTCCTCCAAACTTAACCATACTCCGTTAGTGAGAGGGTGCTTCATATCTTCCATAGAATGGTAGCCATTTGTCTTGATATTGAGGGAATTCAACTTAGTTACTAAATCACCATTAGTCAGACCTACTTTAGAACACTCATCATCACATTTAGAACACTCATCAGAAACGTTAGAGGTAGTTAATTTATCAAAGTCATCACAGATATCAGTGTCTAAAGAACCATTAAGGGTTGTCACAGCCTTTTGCTCATCACAAATAGTTAATACATCACTGTCTTCATCACCAAGACTTTTGGCACAGCCATTCACCACTACTTCAGCAGCATCATCATCAAATATTTCAGTGATGACTACTCCCATTGGACTAGCAGGTCTCACTTCTTCTTCACCAGTGGAACTGTCATCACATTCTTCTTCTTCATCATCATCACTTTCAGAAGAGCTATCATCACTCTCATCACCATTCAAACTCTTTGCATGACTGCGATTGCGTGGATCCACGAAATGCACAGGACGGATACGCCGCAGAATATCAACCAGTCGCAGAATTTTTGGAGTAGAGAAATTGGTAATTTTCTCCAAATCGGAGCACTCCTCAAAAACTTCACTGATAATAGTTCTGACGAGAGAAAAAGAGGTTGTAAAGAATTAAAAGAGGAACATAGCTATAGAGTAGGTGAGGTAAGTTCTGAGTTATTGGACGGGTCCACATTTTCGGAAATCGAAGAAAAAATATATCATTTTAATTTCATCTTGATTGATATCTAGGATACCTGCAGGTACATAGATACCAATTAAAAGTAAATAATAATCATTATATTTTTTCCTAACATGTTCCGAGAATGTAGAAACGTCTGATAAAACATCACATCAAATATAAATAGAACCTCTTTCCTCAGGTATAGTTATTAGACTTCATGGAGTCATTTGTTGAACAAAAAGTCTATTACTGAATGCAGTTGTTGTAGCTAGCTACAACAATAGCAATGACATCCCTCACCTTATCTTGGCCATGAAGGTGAATATGACACAGAGCAAGAGGTAGTGCCTGTCATAGGCAGTCTTCTTCTTCAGTTTCTCTATCTCCACTAGTGCATATAGAGCAGCTCTGTCACACGCCCACAGGCCTGAAGATGAAGTTAACAAATGGAATATTAATGACACTACATAGCTAATCTGAGAGAGGTACAAGAATGCAAGCTAATATAAATTATAAGTATGAAATAATTAGGGGTGTGACACTATGCATTTAAAATCATATACCTATCTGAAGAATATCATTGACGAAAGGAAATGGTATTGAATACTATATATATACCGCTGGTGAAGAATGATTTAATACTCTTTAATTCTCACCGTCTATAATATTTTCAGGATCTATGATTTCAAAAGCATATTGTCACAGCCCTAGCAATAACCATTCATCTACTTTCAATACACTATTTTTGAATGTTGAAATAATTTTCGTTTTTTGAAAAAAGGATGCATTTCACTCACCCATATCCCTGTAGACCATCTCTATGTTGTTCAGAAAGTTCATAGGGATTTCCTTAGGGTCTGGCAAACCCTCTACGTACGGCTTATAAAGATCACCGTATATTTCTACAAGGTTATACCTGAGTACAGAGAGAAATAGATTAGTGCCATTCCCATGCATCAAAGTCTCAAAAATTTAACTTGTAATTGAGTTTCTCAAGGTTCAATTTCTTTAGTTTAAGCTTCTCAAGCTTGAGATTCTTAACCCTGAGACTTTTAACATAAAGATTCTTAACCTCTAGATTCTCAAGCTCAAGGATTCCAAAGCTTTAACTTCTCAAGACATAAACAGATGCCTCAGTAGCTACTCACCTATGATCTTCCATGAAACTTCTAACATTGTTGAGTTCTTGCCACACTCTGTCATAGAGGTTAGGCTGCACTATCTGGGGGATGTTACTGCACACTATGATGCTCTCTGTCGCTCTGTTCTCATTACCTGCCAATGCAAATACAATGGACTTATATTAGTAAGAATAATGTGAATGGTAGGCGTGAGGGTTAATGTTGGATGACTCTACTTATTATAAAAGTGACGGGATATTATTTACTGAATTAATTTCCTTATAGGAGAATACCACAGTACTCGGTGTTACCAACCAATCTGACCTTTAGAAATTTTTGATCAATCTGTCACGACCTATATGACATGATCCTAATTCCTAGTTCCAGATATAAAACAAGTTATGTACAGGTTCTAATTATTGTAGCTAATAATTTATTCTTTATTCCTTAGTAGATAAGTTAGGCTCACCAATGAGTGTGACAATGTCACCAGATGTTGTGACTGAACACTTTGTAACGGCAGACAGTCTTTTGATGAAGGAATTTACGACGTGGGGAGGAGGGGGATTGGGCGAAGGAGGTGGAGGATCAGAAACGGGAGGAGGGGGATCAGAGGACGGATCAGAAGAGATGGAGAGATCGGAACAGGTATCAGAATTGGGATCAGAACAGGGAGGAGGATCGGAAGGGGTATCAGAAGGGGAAGGTGTTGATGAGGGAAGGATGGGGAGCGAGGCACCCACCACACGACAACTGGAACTCAGTTTCTGGATAACCTGAGAAGATTTTGATAGCTTTTATTACCTTGTACAATAAATTACCAATAGTTAGTGAAGAAATCAATTCAAATATCATTTATATACGCAAAATTATCATGTATATACATGTAATTGAAATAGTATGATCGAGGTGACAAGACAAAGCTTTAAATGCTATGCTGGAATTTCAGTTTAATTTCAATTAATTGAACTCTACATTAATTGCATTATTTTTTGATAACAATTACTATTATTTAAAACTGAAGAAAGCTTTTTGCATAGCAACTGATTCAATTTATAAGATAAATAACTCACATTTTGTAGTTTGACGTCAACGAGACATTCGTGCGCATCCAGAAGGAACAGCAGACAGATACTGTCTACATCGATGTGTTCACAGTAAAAAGGAACCAAGTCTGAGGTCACAAATAGAACCTGAAAAGTAGAGGGTTGACGTAAATGAAAAAGAGACAATAGCCACTAAAGTTCAAAACATATCAGTTAGCAGGCTAATTATAAACAAGTAGGTTGATATACTAAAACTTTAAGTAGCATATATTAGCTAATAACAGTATCAGTGAATTCACAAATAAATATAAAGATATTATTAAAGAAATTCAAATAGTTACTAGTGAGATAGGTACTCCAGCTATAGGTTATAAAAGGAATGTCAATAAATATAAACTATATATATAAAATAAATATATATATATATAAAATAAAATAAATCACAGAGGTAAATTGCAGCCCTTCAACTATTTAATTGCATCCCTCTCAAGAAAGTGCCTAAAACCTGCAGAACCGAATTTATATTGAAATGTTGCATATCAAAAGAAACTCAATGCATGTTATAATTTATTTATATTTCAAAAACTAACGTTTATCAGAGTTTCTAAGGTTAGAGGCTGCAGTTGTTAGTGTGTTGCAACTAACTTCTTTAGCGTAGCTCATGATAGTTGAAATTTAATACTTTAAAACATTTTTTTATTTTAATTGATAGGTTATGTAGGTAGCGCTTCAGATAAATGTAAATATATTGCGCCATAATTCTTTATTGATATCAGAAGGTTATTATATGGAATTTAGGATGTTTAGCTGCAGTAGGTATTGTAGTATTGCAGACTTTCCAACATTACATCAATGTCAATAGAGGGATTTCTCAACTCACTTGCTTCCCTGTGATCTCGTTCCATTGCTCTTCAGTCCAGAGGTCAGTCTCCTGTTCTGTCTGTGGAACTATGGCAGCAGTGAGGGGCGTGTTTTGCTCTATGGCTTCACAGAGATACTCTAGTGTGCTGTAGCGACTGCCCACGAATAACAGACGCACTTTATCCCTGAAAATTGAAGTCAAATGAAAGGTTTATAAAAAATGTCTAACTGAATTTTCCGAAAAATGTTTAACATATAATTATTTTGCTGATAAAGTGATAGCTTTTGAATGACTTGCAGATGATAAAATAACAATTGTTGATTTTAGTTGAATGTAAAATAGAAGAAACTCAACAAAATTTTAATTGATTGGGATGGATTTACTTCACAAATGTAACATTTTTAACTCTAAATATATGAAAACAAGATATTTTCAGATTGCTTTAAAGATATAAAAAAAATTATATATAAAATAAATGGTAGCTAGTTCAATTTATTTTTATATATATAGCGATTTAATGATTTTTAGCAATAAAATATTCCAACATCCAAAGAGTGACTAAATAATAAACATCATTTCTAATATCTATGTACAAATGAACACACCCAATGGAGTCATTCTTCTGAGTGGCACACAGGAAGTTCAATTCCCTAGCTAGGCTCGTGCTTAGATACTCCTGTGTCTTTTGGCTTGACAGCACAGACACAGTGTTCTGCTGCAGACATTGCCAAAGCAACTCCACCTGGGGAAAGATGAATGCATATTAGTGATCCACAGAATCTCAACACTGGTTTAAGCATCAGAACGTAGGGCAAGTTGCAAATTATAAGTCAAATCAACATTTTCGGTCATATACGAAAGAACTATATAATAATTATGTTTATTTAATTATTAAATCGTTCTTCTAATATGACAAAAGATGTTGAATCAACCAATTGAATCTATCAATAATTGGCAAAATTGATTAATGGAAAAACAAATGAAATGATGAACACAGTGAACATACTTCGATTTTTTTAGATCTTTCAAATAATTCAATATCCATTATCATTAATATTGACTAATTCAAAGTAAAATATATAGATATATGAAGTAATTTGGATACAATTTATTACAACATAAAACATCTAGATTACAAAGTTATATATGTTTTGGATTGCAAAAATTATATATCTACTGTATTTTAATATCAATGAATCAATTCATTATGCTAGCAACATACTGTATATAAATTCAATACACATTGCAAATATATTTAGAAAATGTTTAGATTAACTAGAACACACAACTATTTCAATGATGTTAAAAGATGTCAACAGCACAATTATTCATAATATTTCCTTACCTGATGCTCTCTGGGAGTGAAGATGTTGGTGTGGATATTATCCAATTGTACTTTGTTCATCTGAAATAACGATAAAAATAGTTTGAGATGGCACTATATAAAATTCTAAATTACAGAACTCCTTTTCAAATAATCATCCAGCATTTTTAATCAGAAAATTGAGTAGTAAAAATACATTTAATTTATGATATGATAGGATAGGATAACTATATAGTGTAAGCACTTATAAACGTCCGATAGATTGAAAATAATTAATCTATCATTAATGAAAATAATGAAGCAAATATTTAGAAAATTTTGAATTAAAGTCTTTTAAATATGTTTCATCAAATGTAATACATTTTACATTTATAACAAGATAATTAAATGAACCATTTTATGAATATATATAGTCAATAAGACTGATATTTAGCTACTAATTACTCACCTTCCTAAAGTGGCTCTTCAACAAACATGTAGATTATTCACAGCCTTAGCAAAGAAGAAGAGATTCTTGGTTGTAGATGGTCTTTTAACAATGTAATTACTAGTTACATTAAATTAGAATATAAATGGATTTATCCACTCGGAAGGTAATTCATCTTACGCATATCCTTTCTGGCTGAAAAGAATTTAATCAATTTATAAAACAATAGAACACAGAGATAAGTCAGATAACTAGAAAATAAAACTGTTGGTTCATTAACAGTTACAAATACAATACAATTACCATGTAGTAAATTTTGAGTCAGATTTTCAATTTTTTAACTACTTTTTCTTTTCAAACATTTGCATCTCATAAATTATTATTGGTAGGTACATACTATAATACTAGATATTAGAAACTAACTAACTAGTTAGTTAGTTTCTAATTTTTTTAATATCTGTAACAATAAATCTATAATAAGACACTGTACTGTCTGTCTCCTTATATTAAAAATTCTGAATCTGCTACTGAGAGTCAGAGAATAACGGTCTCTCAAATTAAAATCTCTGCGGACAGCAGAAGACCAGGCAATAAAGCATGTCCAACTTCCAAGCTCACCATTTTGCCTAGTTTAAGAGTATGTACCAAGTCGCCGATTAATTGTCAACTTAAAATTTGTGAAAATGAGTATCTTTCCCATATATAGACGACTAATGAGCACTTTAATTAGATTTAAAATTAAAATTGGTGACACAAGGATCATGCATGAACGGCGGAAAGCACCTTTGTTTAAATGTAAACAAAGCCGCCATTTTGTTTTGATATGGCGTGATGTATTATGTATATCAGTTTTCTGTGAAAGATTGCAATCTTTTGTTATGAATGATGTCGTCAATACTTGTCATTTTAATTCGATGCTCTCTGACTAATTATAGGAAATAAAAAATGAATAACTATGAAAGAAAGTATGCCTCTCTGTGATTGGCTGGTATCAGTTATATGCCTGATGCCTCTCTCTGATTGGCTGATACGCTCTCAATTATATCCTATGTGCAGAATATGGGACATTTTTAACATTTTCTGTGCGAACATTCCTTAATTTCCTTCTATGTTTACATGTATTTTACTGAGAACAAAAGCCAAAATAGGGATTTCTTGGAGAACAGTTTACCATTTTCTGCAGTTTGGAATAATATATTAAGCCCGATAATTAAGGTATGTTTACTTTTAATAATTAGGTAGGTATAATAATATAGGTATTGACGACTGTCAACTTTCAAAATTTGAATTAAATTTTGACGAATGGCGACTACATAACTAATTTTTGACGACTTATTTTTGAAAAAAAAAGATATATTGGCGACTCAATGAACATTCTCTGAAGGTTGAAACTAGGTCATTTTAATGGTGTGACTGTGACAGTTAATAACTTATGACTTATGAGCCCCTATGATTCAAAGTATGGACAAAGTCGCATGTATACTCCAGTCTGTGTTTCGTGGTAAATTTTTCCCCCTTAGAATATAATATTCTGGCAAAGTCGGTGGACTTTTAGCTATTTATTCCTATGTTACCATTAATTTTCGGTGGAAAAATGGGTAAAATGATGGTGGATCAGCCAAAATTTTGGAAATTTAAGGTGGATTTTTTCAGCTATTTCATAAAGTCAGTGGAATTTTTTGCACCAAATACAGACTGGCATGGATGAGCCCTTCATTTGCAAATGGTGAGAAATATTTAATTTTCTCCTATGCTACAATGTTATTTTGGAGAGAATTTATAATAATTTTAATTTGATCATTTTGGAGAGAAATTTGGTGATTTTGGGAGAGACAAATCATTGCAAATGCCAAGTAAAATAGTATGTCTCATAAACTTGCCATTTGTCTCTCCAGCTCTCTCCAAAATTCAACAAATTCTCCTCTCCAAAATGATCAATTTTCATAAAATCTCTCCAAAATAACATTGTAGCATAGGAGAAAAACCAGACTGAAGGAACTGCCGAACTGGTAGACTGTTCTCCAAGAAATCCTCTATTTTGGCTTTTGTTCTCAGTAAAATACATGTAAATAATATATAGGAGGAAATTAAGGATTGTTCGCACAGAAAATGTTAAAAATGTCCCATGTTCTGCAGACTGGGAGAAAAATAGATAAAACTCGCCATTTGCAATTGAATGGCTCAAAATAACTGTCACAAACTCGCCATTAAAATGGCGAGTTTGAACATGCTCTATTACTTGGTGCAAATGGAGAGTATATGAGCCATCAGGCATCAGCCTTACAATTTTACCTGCCAGTTTGTATTTGGTGCACGAACTCCTCTGACTTTTTCAAAAATCTGAGAAATAGCTGCCAACATTTATCATCAATTTGTCTAGTCCTCCAACATTTTTCCAGTTTCCCCTCCCAAAATTAATGGTAGGTAATACAAGAATTAATAGCTAAATATCCTCCGACATTGCAGGAATTTTTTTATTAGAGAAATTGAATATCTCCCGACATATCACTGGAATTTACCACCAAATACAATCTGGTTTACCTGAGAGAGCGAGAGCTCAGGCTGTTCGATTTGTCTTGGAGAGACAAATCGTCAGATTAGTCACAAATGGAGAATTCTGAGTTTATAAGCCATACTATTATACTTGAGAGATACATTATTCAGAGAATTAGAGTAGTTTGAAATTTGAAAATTTGGGCTCATATTTAGAAGATTTCAAGCTAAAATTAACATGGGAACATAGGAATTAATTAAAAATTTAAAGCCAATTAGAATTAGACACATCTGATTCTGAGTTTTGACAATTTGAATTATAAATCAATTAATTGGCTTTAACTGATATAGATATACCATTATACCTACTCTATAAAATGCCAAATGGTTCTTTATTTACTACCTACACCTAGTCCAGTCTGTATTTCATGGTAAATTCCACCGACATGTCGGTGGAATTTTTTCCCCTTAAAAATAATATTCTAGCAAAGTCGGTGGATTTTTTAGCTATTTATTCCTATATTACCATTAATTTTCAGTGGGAAAATGGATAAAATGTTGGTGGATCAGCCAAATTACTGGAAATTTATGGTGGATTTTTTTAGCTTTATCAAAAAGTCAGTGGAATTTTATGCACAAAATACAGACTGGCACCTAGTACAAACTATAAACTGTAACAAACATTGATTTCATAATCTCAGTTTATTAGGTAGATAATCTGTTTTAAGACAGTTTAAGTTTTAACTAGGCTAAGTAATTGAAGTAAACTAGGATAATGTAAATACTAAAAAGGAAATAATTCAATATTTCTTAGATTGGTGTCACAAGATTTTAATTTTTAAATTTGGGTTCAGAGATATACCTATAGAGGACAATGCATCAGATTCAAGTCATTCAAATTATTTCCAACAGATTGGCTGCTTGACCACAGAACATTGAATAGAAGAAGAAGTGTAGATCCCATTATATTACTCTTGAGTGCCGTTTACAGTGACGTCACTTCAACTAGAGCCACAGCTCAGCCACTCAGCCAATCAGAGGCTTCGTTTTCACCAGTTCTGTTTGAGTCCGTATTTTGAATGCGTATTACAACCGAAATGGTGTCAGTTTGTGTTTTTTGCAAAGAAGATTAGTTTATTATTACTTAGTAGCTGAGTTGTAGAATATAGATAATCGTGTACTTAATTTGGTAGGAAGATATGACTCCCAGCAAAGATAATGAGCTGAGGTAGAATGCACGCTTAAACTGTTTTCGAGAGAGTGTTTATAGTGACGTCAGCGATCAATGGACGTGATTGGTTGAAATTTTACGACTGGGTACACCATGTGTACACGTTCGATCTGAGCTTCTCTTATTCAATGTTCTGTGTGCTTGACTGCTTCAGCAGTTCAGCCTTGGATTTACTCACCAAGTCCTATTTTTCAAACTCCAAACGAGTTACAATAGGGCAATTAACATTGCCATCAACTTAACTATCAAAAATCAAATAATTTATTCAATTCACATTAGATATAGATAGAATGAAAAGTATTTTTTCAGATTTAACCCTTCTTTTGTTTTGATTTCATCACACGCAGCTTTGGAAAACGAGGCATTAATTTGAATAAAAGATCAGCTACGATCACGTCATTGCAAAGATAAATGAGGAGAAATGATGCTACAGAACATTTTTTGCCGCGAGCTACGCATAAAATACATATGCTTCATCCTCATCATGAATTAAATAGTTAGAAGGATACTCGCACTAGACAGAAATACTGACAAAGAAAAAGAAGGTGACGTCACTTGGAATACGATTTCTAGGTTCTTGTATTGTTTACTTTGAGTCTGTAGCTCAATACTAGCTTTTCCCCTCCAAGCATATATTTTTATTGCCTTATTCAACGAGGCTAATGTTCCTTATCATTTTGGTGCAAACTGCATCGAATTTGGTAGCATATTTTTATTTTTATATGCTTTTAAAGATTTTTATAATCAAAACCCTACAAAACCTATTTTACTACCGACTTACTAATTTAAGAAATTTTCAGCCTGAAGAAAAAGATTGTACACCATTTGTTTTGATTGTCAACTAGGTATTAGGTTTAATAAATCCATTTAATATTCGTGTAAAGGTATAAAATTGAATGAACTTATAATAGAAACGTTTATATACTTTAGGAAACAATTAATATATAAAATATAGGCCGAAAACGCATAGTTAGTTTATAAAATTCAATTTTGTAATCAAAACAAAGAGTGTACAATCTTCTTCTTGAGCATCAGATTAGTGATTCGCTCAATTGTTGCTCACTGAGTACTTAAAAACTTTAAAAACAAATTATAAAATATATACTGAACCGAATTGTATGCGGTTTGCAGAATAATGATCGTAGACCTTAGTTCTATAATATTATGTGATAAACTCATTTTTTTCCCGAAGCCTGGAGAGGACCTTTAATACTAGCTTTACAGAATACAGCTATTAGCTACTTTATTCTATACAGTTTTCTTTTTTTATTCATTTTGTTAATTTGCATATATTATGAACAACAATATAAAGTTAGTGATCTATG